>JAOXJP010057954.1:0-15766 GCA_025762735.1 Platanus orientalis | reverse complement strand
GTAAGATCTCATCACTTGATTCATAAATCCATGAGATTATGTGAGTGCTCATACATGATGTGCTACTCCCTTTGATTTTCCACTTTTTTCTTCATGATTATTTTTCAATATGATTTGTATTTTAGTTTCTTCATTACTTGATTGTTAATCTTTGAAGTTTGATAAGTTTACATCCCTGATCTACGATATTTTTGTGAGTTTTCACATAAGATATGTTACTCTCTTTAATTCATGTCATTTTATTCATTAAAAAACCTTAGTTTGGATGAGATTTCAGTTTCTCCTCATCCTATTTGTCATTTTGTGGATGTTTGGTAAGATTTATTTATCCAAACACTAAATCCATGGAGAATTAGTGAGTTCTCAAATTGATTGTTCTATTCTTTCTATTTTTCTACACTTTCCTCTATTTTTTTGTTGTCATTTTAGGTGAGATGACAGATTTTTATTACTTCTTGCTAAGTCTATGTGAGTTTGGTGATTTCAATTTCTCCATAGAGTGATTTATTCCACTATACCTTGGTAGATATCTTTATTTTCATAAAATTTTGGATTCTATTTATGAATGGTTAAATTTATTCTGGTTTAAGCATGTATTAGTTAAGATTTAATCCTTATACCTTGATACTACCATGAATTCATTGAAATCCTAAACTTCTCTCTGTGATTAAATGTAAGAATGATGAATCTTTATGAAATTTAAAAAGGGGGAAATGATTACTACTCCTTATGTTTAATGTTACCTTGGTTTCACTTTAATTAAGATTCCTATTTATATCATCATTGCTAGTTGGTAGCTTTTACTTTAATTAGCTCCAACCTTTATTGCTTATACTATTTCATATGCTAGTTTCTCATTGATGCTATTAATATGTTTTTCACTTGATCATATCCACCTACACCTGATTTGATGAGCTCCATATTAGTATCATTACATCCACATGACTTGTTTAGGACTTTTATATTATTGTTGGTTTTGAAAAGTTATGAGAGGAATTTTTGAGCATTTGGTTTTGGTGTGAGTATGAGCTATTACTTTCTATTTAGTTTTAAGTTTGGTCTTTACATGGTTTCACTTATGAGTTTTTGTTACCTGGATATCTCTTGCATTATATCTTTGTGTAGTTACACATTACTATATATAGCATGAATTTCAAAGTACCATTTTGTATCCAAGGATTTTGTTTCGGACCCAATCACCAGGTGGCATTAATAGGTGAAGATGACACTAATTACCCACCAACCCATGATGCCCTAGGGGATTTTTGTGGGTTATATTAGTCTTATGACCTCATTTTTAGACTCAATCATCGGGTGGCATTAATAGGTGAAAGTGACATTAGTTGCCCCCATTTTAGTATGAGATTTCAGTTTTGTCAGAGACCCTACATGGGTTATATGAGATTTTTGTTTTGTAAAGACCCTACATGGATTACATGATTTCAGTTTTGTTAAAAGCTCTACGTGGGCTAATCAGTTAGATTTATTATGAGGTGTTTTGATGAGATTTGGTTTAGGAACCTTACATGGGTTAAGTCGTTTGATCCAAGGCGTGTTTTGTTGGAAACCCTTCACGAGTTACATGAGTTTGAGAGGTGCATTAGGCTTCCATGAGCATGAACCTATTTTAGAGGTGCTAAGGCTTATTTATTATGAGTGTTTTTAAAGCATACATTCACATTACATGTTGCATTTTCCTTATAAGTCACACTTTATTGATTTCAGTTATAGACTCTTGTTGATTTAGCTTATTAGTCTTGTACCTCTATTAGATTCTGATTATTATTATAGTTAGTTTGACTCTAATATAGTCATTTGTTCTGATTTGGTATCGTCATATACTCGTGACATTCGATTTATTTCATGGGACATTATGTATGTTCTCTCACGGGTTTTATAGCTTACCCATATTTTTAACCCTTTCAAATGATGCCCTGTAGTATGAGATCTCTGGCAGGTTCAGTTCTAAGGGATGGTTCGTGGGGATGAGGGGACTGTCTATATTATTTCATTTTTATCTGTTTATTTTTGGCACTCATGTATAAGACAATTATGATTTGACTCATTTAATTAGTAACTTTACTTGTGATGAACATGATGTTGGCCCGTTTGGATGGCCTATTTGATAATACTATTTAGATGCTTATGGGTATGTTTAGTTGATGGATGAGATTAATAGTTATTTAATATGGATATTGAAGGTTCTTGTTATATTCTACTGCATAGTTTAGAATGGGTATGTTTATATTTTCGTTGCACTATAGAGATTGAATGTTAATTTATTTATTATTTCACTGTATTGGAGTATGTTTATGGTCTTAAAGGTAAAATGAACAAAATTTATAGTGACTAGGATATGGATTCGGATAGTAACGACTCGAATTCACACCTAAATAAGGTTATGAAATTCGGGGCGTTACAAGTTGTGCCTAACCGATGAGATGTTACAAGAGGTTGTAGATGAGGAGTCTACGGCTGGGCTGTGGCTCAAGTTAGAGAGCTTGTACATGAACAAGTCTCTCACGAACAAGTTGTATTTGAAACCACTCTATACATTGAAGATGAGAGAAGGTATGTCTTTAAAATCCCATTTGGACGAATTTAATAAAATCATTATAGATTTGAAAAACATTGATTTTAAGATTGATGATGAAGATCAAGCTATCATTGTTTTATGCTATTTACCTGCATCATATGAATATTTTGTTATGACCTTATTCTATGGAAAGGATACCATTTTCATGGAGGATGTTAAGACATCCTTACATTCTAGGGAATTAAGGAAGAAGGTATTTGGAGAAGAGGGTGAGGAGCAGGCAGAAGATCTATTTATAGGAGGAAGAACAAAGAAAAAAGGTTCTAGAAGTGATAAAGGTCAATCTAGATCCAAATCTAGAGGAAAGGACAATGTGCATTGTTTTTGTTGCAAAGAATATGGCCACATGAGAAGGGATTATCTAGAGCATGTTCACAGGAAGAAAGGTGACAATCCTTGTATAACATTGGCAGAAGAACATGAAGAGTACATTAGAAATGTTTTCACAGTCTGTAAAGGTATGAACACATTTTCTCATGATGAATGGATATTAGATTCAGGTTTTCATGTTTATATTTTCTCTAAGAAAGAATATTTTGATACGTTCCAAGAGAAGAAAGGTTTTTCTTCTTTGGGTGACGGGTCTACTTGTGATGTCATGGGTGTTGGGATGGTGAAGATCAAGATGTTTGATGTATTGGTTCGTACTTCGGGTGGTGTGGAATGTGTCCTAAAGATGCGAAGGAATTTAATATCCTTATGCCGATTGGACTCTAAGGGTTATTAATATTCAGCTACAGGTAGAGCCATAAAAATCACAAGTGGCTACTTGGTCCTGATGAAAGGAGAAAAGTGAGGTGATGGTTTGTATCATTTGATGGGAAAGACAATGATTGGCGGTGTTCCTTTAACCTCGATGGGTAGCTGGAAATTGGGTACACGAAATAACAAGCGCTTATGTAGGGTCTTTTTCACAGTTGTAGCAAAGAGAGGTGATGCAAGTTTTCAGGTAATAGATGATGCTGAGAAGATTCTTATAATTGGAGAGGAATGATCAAGGTCTCTCTATGGAATTGACTAGATGAGTTGGCTCAAGGTAGCTACTTATGTGCATTGGCCATGCTATGATCAAGTCAGATGGTGTCAGGACCGAAATGATTCGATAGTATGTGTAGCAGTGGTTCTTGAAGGCCAATGGTTGTTTGTAGTGATAGCAAACAAATTGTGATTTAGGTTTGAGATGGAGGTGCGCTCCAAGTATATATGGCACAGAGTTCATTAAGAAAGACAAGTGTAGATTTTCTCTAGGTGGTCTCGGAATGTGAGTCAAGGTGAAGTGTGGTGCACATGTCACATGTTCTGTGTCTTGTCAAAGATACAGATATTTATAGTACCTAGACTTACCCTTTAGGGTTGTGTGGAGAAGATGGGAGTAGAGTTTTTGTACTATGTAATCTTGGTTGAATTAAAGCCAATGTGGAAATTTGTTGAGGTGGTTGCTTTAACTCTTGCTTGAGAGCCGTGTTTTGAAAGCTCACATAACCACAAAAGGAACCGAATGGTTTTGGAAACTTCTTTTAGGTGTTTTAAACCTTTTGGGAAAGTAGGGTTTCGTGGGATTCTTTTTGTGGGCTCTTCTCTAGGAACCTAAAAATAGGGTTTTCTTCTCTTGTAACTAGATTAAGGTTTGGAAAGAGAAGGCAGCCGCAAAGCTCTTGTAATCTCCAATTTTTACATAGTGAAATTTCTCTTGATTGTCTTTGCCCGTGGAAGTAGGCTTTAAGCCAAACCACATTAAATCGTCTTGTGCTTTGTGTGTGTTTGTTGTTTGCATTAATTTTTTCTTATATTATTTGTTGTGTATAATCTAAATCTAGGCTTCCGCCCAACGATTGGTATCAGAGCCCTAGGTTGCTATGGGGTTTTTCAATATGGTGACAAGGTATGAAGTGAAAAAATTCAATGGGCATAATAACTTTAGTCTATGGCGTGCGAAGATGTGTGCATTGTTGGTTCAACAAGGACTGATTAAAGCTTTGATGGGAAAGAAAAAGCTTCATGCAACGATGTCAGAAGGCGAAAGAGATGAACTTGACCTTAAGGCACTTTATACGATTCAGTTATGTTTGGCCGATGAGGTGTTGGGAGATGTTACAGAAGAGGAGCCTGTGGTGGGGTTGTGACTCAAGCTAGAAAGCCTGTACATGACAAAATCTCTCACGAACATGTTGTATTTGAAACAACGGCTCTATACATTGAGGATGAGAGAAGATATGTCTGTGAAAGTGCATCTGGATGAATTCAATAAAATCACTATGGATATGAAAAACATTGATGATGGGGATCAAGTTATCATTGTTTTGTGCTCTTTACCTACATTATATGAACACTTTGTATAACACCAAATTTCGAGCCTTTGTATGAAGCAAAATTTGTTGGACAAATTACCTATCCATTTTAAAGGCTAGTTTATTATTTTATAAGTGGGGGGGCTATTATTATTATTATTTGATGAACTTGTTAATTACAACCATTTAACACAGCCAACCTTTGAATATCTTTAAGTTATGTATCATAAAATAGAGTTGCAATTATGTAAAAGAGAAGAAGAAGAGGAAAGTAGAGAGGCTCTTTCAAATATGCGTATATAGATTACATTTGTTCATTCATCAACAAGTTTATCTATTTGAAACTTGATTCATCTTCAAGCTTCTTATGATATTTTTCTTGGGGAGGTTGCAGAGGTGTAATGGACATACACTCTCCTCTTTTAGAAGAGAGGTAGCTTATAGAACTTCAAGAGACAAACGCAGTTTTCCTTGTAATAAAACTTCACTTCTTCAACTTTCTCTCTCGTTCTTCCTTATATCTGTTGTGTATCTTCTCTATCTCTGTGCATGCAGGTATTTATAGGCCACGGAAACGAGTTTAGAGAAGAGTCCTCGGTAGAGAAGAACTCTATCTCTTTCATATCGTTTATGTTGGAATGAGATTCTTCATCTTATCCCAAAGATTTAGGTGATTCTTCTATACGAGAATCCACCTTCTTCCATCTTCTAGGTAGTTAAAGGACTCACAACAGTCATGGCCATCCAAAATAATTACCCCAGGAAGAGATAAACTCAGTTTTTAGTTTCTGGTTTCTACAGTGTGCGAGTGTGAACAATTTATTCACGCACACTTTTAGGGCGAAAGTAAATAACTGAAATCCTTTTATTCGTGGCAAATGAGAATATAAATTTTCATTTGCTGTGATTAGTGTGGCGAGTGAGAAATATATTTCACATTCGCGCACACTTTTTGGGTTTCAACAGTTGTCCCCTCAGAAAATGCATCACGAGTACAATAAGGAGACTGTGCATTTTTCGAGGCTAAAATAACGGATTTCAATAATTTCTATTGATACACCTTCTTTATTTGTTCCCAAGACCTTTTCAAATTCTCTGTACTTTGACAAATATACCCCTACAAATATATAAGTCTCTTTTCTTCCTCAGCTCATTTATTTAGAATTCATCCACAACAGAGCTTCGTTCAGACTTTCCTTTCTTGAAAACATAAGTTATTCCTTCGTTTTGTTTTCTTTTTTCTCTTCTTTCTTTTTGGATGATCATGTGAGGTATGTTATACCATGAAAGAATGCCAGTTTATCTTTCTCTCACACGATTTTGATTTCTTTTCAAACAAATCATCGGAGAGGTTTTAGGATAGGAGTTCAAACTATCTACTCCTACTCTTTGTCTTCCTTGTTTATAGCTTTAATTGTTACCCTCAGGGTGATCATCACCTTTGTAGCTCATTCGTGGCCTTCTGATTTATCTAGTGAGTTATCTACTTGAGTGGGCTCCAAATGACTCCTCGTTTCATTTGCGAGTTGAGTTTGAGACCTTCAGTGTGCACGAATGACACTTTTAATCCACATTCGCCCACATTTTATGCTACTTGCGGGTTATTCTCTGTACTGAGAAAAATCTGTTTCTTCTGTCCTTTTCAAGCAATGACACCCAAACAAAGGTCCTCAAGGATAAGCAGGGGTGAATCCTACACTCCTCCCATTGATATTCATCCTAGAAATATGAGGCTTAGGTCCTAGACTAATCCAAGACCAACTCCTACGACAAGACCAAGTCGTAATCCTGCAGTGAGGCCAGGCCGCCTTATTAATCCTGTACTAATTATCATTGACTCATCAGATTCTAAGGACAGTCCTCCAGCTATTAACTTGACTGATTAACATCCTTATACCAGCGACTGCCTCATCACTAGAAACTAAATCTTCTTCAGAATCTAAACCCATTCTAGCTCTAGAACCTGTCCCTGTCTCAAGTATTTGTATTTACTAATAGTATGCAGGCCATTTTAAAATTTGACTTATTTTCTCATTGTGCAAAACTTTCCTTTGAAGACAAAGAGGTCTTGCCACCATGAGACTATAATGGAGTGGAATTGAAGTATTTTTCGTGATAATGCAATTCAGTCATGTGGAGCCCAGACTCGCCTCTTGCGAGATCTCACCGAGATGGCTCTTGTAGAAATCGCACTGCCATGTACTCGGGCTAGAGCCTTGTCTTGTTTGGATGACGTGGAGATGTATTTCAAGAATGCTGGAATTAGAAGGACTGTGGAGTCTCTTTTAGACTCTTTTACAGCTATTGCTCAAGCCGAAGAGACTTTAAGGCTTACTCGGCCTTCTCCGGATCTTGAAGCCTTCATTAAGGAATCAAAGGAGAAGATAGTTGACTTAAATCAGAACCACACAGAGGCAACTCGCCTGGAGATCTTCGCAAGTGCAGAATTGGAGATGCTAACGGAGTGTTTTTATTATATTAAGACAGAATATACATGCCTTTGGCATCAGTTGAATGGTTACGTTGTCACCCTAGAAGATAGTGAGGGTGTTGTTGAGCATAAAGAACAACTGATTGCTCGAGCCAAAGCTATCTTGACTGCCAGACAGGAGAGTGGGAGTGATGAAACCCAACCCTGAAGAAGTAGCTAAGCAGGCTACTGCTGACGCTACCCTTTAACAACAGACTACTATCTCCGAAGCCCTCCAAGACAGGCTTAGGACTTTCGTTTGATCTTCCTTATCATGAAAGATATTTATTTTCTTCTTTCTTTTCCTTTTAATATCATGAATGGACATGTAATCCCTATTTTCCCCAACATTATCAATGAATCATCTTTTCTTTACATATCTCTAGAATCTCTGTGTTTTTTATTGTAATAGTCGAATCTTCATACTTTATCCCAATTTGCTTACTTTTACTTGTCAAATCCTTTTAAACTAAGCAAGATGGTCATGAATGTTGTATACTTCAAAGAACCTATACTTTAAAACTTGAATTTGACTATTTTCACAGACTTAGAAGCCTCCACTTTAACTTCTTAGATATGGGACACTTTGCCAAGAGTAGGCAAGAATCCCGGCCACCTTGTTTTCAGCTACCCAAAAGAAAACTTTTAATTTTGGCTACGGTGAATAAAGATCATTTTTATCATTTGCCGGTAACATCGTGGCTGATGGGGAACTAATTCCTCATTCGCTTATTAATATGTTGGCGAATGGAATTTGATTTTCTCATTCTTGCACAATTCTTGGATTTACGTTCATCAAGAGGTAATGATGATTGGTGGCACACGTCTCTTCAATTACTTGTTGAGGATAAAGAAAATGACGTTTTTGCCCTTATCAACAAGCACGCTATTTCAAATCCCTTGTGTCCTGACCAAATTACCCCCATGGGTATAAAATGACTCCCTTCGTCTTCTTCGGCCATTCTGAGAGAAATTCTAACTTCTGCCATTAACGAATGCACAAAGCTTTCAACCTTTTTTTTATTTTTATATTAGATCTTTGATTTCTGACCCTCAATCATCGTCTTTCGCCCTAGTGAACAGACCGATGGCATTCTTGCATTCTCAAACCGTGGGGAACCCCTCTATTTGAACTTTCCATTTTCTTGAACCCAAAACCCCTTTTGCTCCTAGGTGAGTCATAGACCCTCGCATGCTCATTTTGCTAGGATGGTTAGCTTACTCTTGCAAATACGATGATTTTGAGACGTATTTTGAAGATTTTGGATCTGTTCTATTCTGTATTTAAACCCCAAGGCACATCCTGGAGTCCCAGTCTTCATCTCAGGCGGTGACAGGGGTCTCCAACAACCATTCGCCTCCTTTGGGTTGGCTTGAATGGTTACGAAATAGTCTCCTTGTGTTCACTCGTGGGTTGAGGCACCTCTCATTCGCGTTCTCCTCGCTTGGCAAGATGTTGGGCGTGAATGAGTTGAAAGTTTCTCATTCGCCCATAATCGAGCGTTGTGACACTGATTCTCATTGTCACAAAAGTGTGCATGAATGGAAATTGTAATCCACATTCGCCACCAAAAATGCACATTCGCGCAAATATTTGTAAGATGTTAAAATGTATATATTTACTTGAATTCCTGATTTTGGCTTATCTTCTTTGCAGAGTTATGGCTCATCTTCTTTGCAGAGTTATGGCTCCCAAAAGTAAACTTTTTTACGACCGCGAATGTCGCGAGAGCCTCCCTTCTCCAATTCACCAAACATATGAATGGGTTCATAGCCGAAGCCCATTTGATCTAGAATTTCTTGACCCAATAATAGATTATACACCAAGCCCTCCTGACTATATTAGACACGTTTGTAAGGTGGTGCCGTTTGGACGATCGGGCTCGCCGAGACAATTTAGTCCATGACACACTTCTTCCTTCTATTGAGAAAGGGGAAACTCTTAAGGATTCTACTACTAGTGATTTCAAGAGTCTAATTCGAAAGATTCTCTTAGGAGAGACGGCATGGGTCGGCTGAAATTATAGATGATCTTTTTCCTTCTCAGTTAAAAGAAGGAGATGGGAGGCTATCATCTAGCATTGCCTTAACCATTACCGCACAGAGATAGATGTTGTTGGAATGACCGAAGCACTATGCGGTTTCATTGGCCACTTCGATAAGCATCAAACGATGGTGGTAGAGGCAATTTCAAGGTGGTGCCCGACACTAACACCTTTCTATGTCAATATGGTGAGTTGGGGATCTCGTTGTGGGAATTCATTGGTGTAAGCCACTTACCTTTTGAGCGGAGGTTAATGGAGGAGTATGTTCCCTTTAACAAGCATTTCGAGACACTTTACACTACATGTTAAAGACTATTCTAGATATTTTGAGTTCAATGATGTGAGCATTTCATATGGCACCTGACTTAGCCGCATTTGTTAGGGTCTTTTGAGCATGTCTACTAGGGGTAAACCTCTACCGTGGATTAAGGATAATATCTAATAAAGTGTCGATCTTGATGGGCCCGCATTCTTGGCTGGGGTGTATGCAACCTTTTTGAGTGGGTGGGCTCTCCCGAACAATGTGGGTGAACGTATTCGCCCTGGTGTGTTCATTGTTGTCGCTAATTTTGCTAACGGGATACACATGAATTTAGCGGTCCCTGGTCTCTGCTGCTATATAGCAGTTTATGAGACATTGTAAAAGCGGGCCTCTAAGAAAGCTGAATTGGGGAGAAGCTAGTGTACTTTTCCCTTCGATATTTCTGTACGTGGTTGGGGTTGCACTTCCCTTCCCTTTATCAGAGAGGAGAGAGAGACCTTCGCAGGATCGCATACATCAACACTTTAAAGAATCAGAGAGCAGAGATGGTGTTACGCCCTGTCACATTGTTTTGTTTTACCTAGAAGCTCATCCTCATCCAAGATCACTTATTTGGTAACTATACCCTAACAAATGATGGGTTGTTATTAAGGAGAGGCTTGGGTGTACTTTTTCTCTCTTAGGAGTGGCGAACTAGCCTGGAGGAAGGACAACCATTTCCATATGGAGGTCTACAATCCTCATAGATTTGCTCGCCAGTTTTTTTGCTTTCAAGGGCTTGTTTCCCTTCCTACCCATAAGAAAACAATGGGTAAGGTAAACACCTTGGAGAGGATCTAAGAGGCATATTTGTTCTTTGTAAGATCAGGCATGAGCAATTATACCTAAAGAGATGGCCGAGCAAGATAACCATTAATCCGATTATCGTTATGCGAAGTGGTGGTATAATTCATTTTTCCCTATTATGAGATATAATGAGGACGGGACCAATTCCAATGTTATTTTTATGATAGTCAGGGTACCGTAATAATGGCTGACAAGTCACACAATAAAACTTTAACCCAAAAGACATCGGCGGTGCAATGGCCTAAGAGATCTAATAAGCAACCATGGGGCCATCGGGAAGATAAAGAGGTGATTCCACCATCTCCCTCAGCCACTGAAGCAAACGAAGAGGAAGAACAACCCCATAAACCAAAGAGGAAAAGAAGTATGAGAAGTAAGTCTCGTGGAAGAAAACCCCGACGCATTCCATCTCCTGATCGGGTAAGAGAACCAGAACGAATGCCTTCTATCCATGAGGATGATTTCGAAGATATTGGGGGTTATCCCATTGAAGAATCCTGACAGCCAATGAAAAGGGTAGAACGATGTGAAATACCCTCTACTAGAAAATTTGTGTCGAGATGCGAGACTCTTAAGGATCGAATGCAGCTGGCCACCATATTACCCGTGATGCAAGAGCAAGGCCTAGTACAGCCTTTTAGCCCCCCTTCTCACATTTCCACCGAGGGAAGGGTTGCACCTGAGAGCCATGATAACGAGATACTACTCTTGTTAAGCTTGGAGGTCCTGGAAGATCAAGAGAACCATTGGGTATTCAATGTTATGCCTCTCATCGTCAATTATATGACGTTTACAGCATGATTCGACAAGAGATGGTGACTTTATGGGAGGATGGGGCAATAGTGTAAGATTTAATCACCACCATGAACTGTTATGACTTAGAAGGTTCATTTTCTAGACTACGTCTTCAAGGTGACTGGTATCATAAGGAAACTCTAAGCATATATTCCCACTACTTAGGACATCTCTTCAGTGACGCGTGACTCGCTTCCTAGTTTTATAGAGAATATCAGGAAGGAGTTGGCAACCACAGGGAGGAACCTACCCTTTGTTACATTTGAGTTTGCTCATAGAACCATGGAAAAACACTTGAGAGAAGATGAGACACTTCATTTTGCAGTCGAGTGTTCTCTTGCCACTAACCAGCCTGTTCATGACAAGCCCATTAATGCAGTAGAAGTAGCGGCTCAGGTTTAGCAAGCCTTAGTTGCATCACACAAGATGGCTAGGAAAGAGCCTTATGTCCCTTTCAAGGGGAAGGACATAGATGAAGATCCTGAGCCCCATAATGCTACTGACGTAGGAACCTCATCGAGTATTCAAGAAGTTGGTGGGTTTTCTCGCACATTGTCCGAGCAAGAGCCATGGAATCCTCCTTCACCCATACCTATTGAAGAGCACATTCAGGTATATTTGTGACCTTAATATATTTACTATTTCAAGTTCCTTTATTCTCATGATTATTTGTTTATAGGCCTCCACCAAAGACTTAGCAGAACTGAGACCCCCTGAAGTATAGAGATCGACTATTGATGAAAGTCATCCCCAGGTGATTCAGGTGACTAAGATAGAGGAGTATCTTGTCCCGGGGCCAGATTTTCCAACCAGCCAATTAGACAAGATTTGTCTCATCATGACTCTCGAGGAGTAACAAGACTTAGTCGAGTCCATGCTGAATTTTGAAGAAATAGATTTGAACTCCTCACAAGATTTTGAGGGGTTTATGGGTCTTCATGTGCCTTCTGACAATGTACAAGACATGGTTATGTCAGAAATAGAAAAATTGGTGGACTATGACGACTCCGAGAAGGATGACCAGAGATGGACTGATAGTTTTGGGGAAGGAGTTCCACTGGCCGATGAGTCAAGCAACACTGACAAAGGTCCTGATGAATCACTTCCAATTGCCACTGAGACAAGTGACTAGGCTGCCAAGGATACATATAAGGAAACCCCTACTGATGCTAAGCCCTTCGGCTCTGCTGATGTGAGGATGTCTAAAGCTCATGGCTCTCTTGAAACCAACGAGTCCTAGGATAGGTTAGCGTAGCTGACAAACCTACAGCTTCATCCATTAATGATGCCCTCATTACTTCAGGTGTTGAGGAAGATGACATTATGGTTGATAAGGCACCAATTGTAGAGGTAACTCAAGAAGAAGACCGAGTCCAAGAGGAGCTAACAGTTGACATAAACCCTCTAGAATCATCTATAGTAGACAAAGACCATCTTTAGGATGAAACAACCTCTGAGAAAGGTATGTATGCCATTCCTTCCACATTATTCATGTTATTCATGTATGTCTTCTCATGTATTGAACCTTTATTTCATGTTCGATCCAACTACTGAGGAGGAGCTCCTTGTGAGGCGGGATCCTATTGAAATCCCTCCCATAGGTCATGGTAAGCTTTTCTTCTTATTGTGAACGAATTTTAGCATACTATTGCTAACACTTCTTCATTTTACTTGCCCAGATGAAATCATGAGCATCGCTAGTGCTATTAGGCGTTATTCCAAAATTGCCTTAGCACGCATGATTCGCCAAGAGCTGCTTGCACATATAATAGACTTAACACCTTTGTCTCCTGATCTCACAAGTACTAGAGATGAGGTGTTAGAGGCTTTGGCCGAGGACATAGAGACCGACATTCGTAATGATGGGTTTCGACAAGGAATAGAGATGTATTTTGCGTCTTTGATTAAACAATCATCGCTAGCATTGGAATTTGAAAATATTGGGAGCAACGCTGAGGCCCAAGCTAAGTTGGATGCTGCAGAGGTTGAGATGAAGACCTTGATGGAAAAGCTGGATCAAGTCTATGATTCAGTGACTAGTATCAACAATCCCTTGGCTAGTGCTTAAGAGGAACTAATGATGGTGCAAGCTTGAATTGAGGCTCTCACAGCCACTCAGGAAGTGAGAGCAACGGAGTGGAGTATTCTTGAATCAAGGATTTTTATAATTTCTTCCAACATAGATTGCCTTCATAAGGAGCTCGTCAGGTGATGTGATCAAATTCGATCTTTCCTAACCAAAGAAGAGACTTTATGCAAGTGTCTCCTTTCTGCCTTCCCGAAATAATGTAATGGGGAGGATGTAAGAACTTGTTGTAAAATGAAAGAAAAGATAATGTTTTGTCTTTTATTATCTTGTCTTTCTCACTTCTTTCTTTGAACTATTTTCTTTACTCAACATTGTGAGAGTCGAGTAAAACTAACTTTATAAGAGTTGAATATAACTGACATTATAAGGGTCATGCTTACTTGACATTGTAAGAGTCAAATTTGGTAGACATTATGAGAGTTATATGTTATTTGATTTCATAAGAGTTAGATATGGTAGACGTTATAAGACTCAGATATCATGGGATCGCCTACAAACACTATGGGCATTATAAGAGCCATATGTTGTGTGACACTACTAGAGTCAAAATGGGTTGACTTTAAAGGTCAAGTACGATTGTTCTTTGGAATTATGAAAGCCGAATATGGTTGATGGCATTATAAGAGCCATATGTTGCGTGACATTGTGAGAGTCACAATGGGTTGACCTTAAAGGTCTAGTGCGATTGTTCCTTGGCATTATGAGAGCCAAATATTGTTGACTTTATAAGAGTCAAAGATCAAAAACCACGGTCATGTGTGGCTTTTCAAGTATTGCACCATTTACGGTAAATGTCATGATAATATATTCATATGTCCCTGAAGTAGTGCTAGCATGGTCTTACTGCCAATGATTCCAGATCATCACTTTGCAAAAGATGCTTAAGTGGCACTGGCCAAATTTGGACCATCGCAACGGGATGCATTTTTCATTTGATTCTCTTTTCGAGATGCCCCTTTTTGAGAGATTGCAACCATTTATAAATATGAGGAGTGCTTCTATTGCTCCTCTCATACTTTCATTTTGTGTTGTAGACATGGCTCCCAAAAGAAAAGTTGCTAGTGTTCCCAAAGTTGGAGAACTATTCGGATCATGCGTGAAGCAAGATGGGTTCTCTTCACCTGAGAGGGAGGGTGTCGAGCCTTTATTTGACTGTAGTGTGCCTTAAGTCCCTTGCTCATTCTGTGCTCAGTCTTTTAGTTTTCATGGTCTGATACTACTAAATTCTTTTGTATATGTAATCAGGATACCCGCAACTGGAGAAGTGGAGGCAAGAGTTATTAAGGTTCTCCATGAGAGCGTGATGCACTGATTAGGCATTTAGTCAACCTATTTACTGAGGAGATAGATACTTCTTTTATCCATCAAGAAATCTTGGACTCACTAGACCGTTTAGAGGCCTATGTGTACAACTCCGAGTTTAGAGGCACGGTAATGTGTCTCCTTAATGCTTTATCTAAACTTTGTGAGGCAAAGGACATCAAGGTCCTGAAAGGACCATAACATGATGTTCGCCTGCACCTCCAAGGGGAAGTGATCAAGATGGCTAACTTAACTGTCCAATAGACTTGAGTGTTAAATGAGATTGGGCCACTAGTGAGGGATGTTGACAAGTTAATAGCACAGATAGAGGCATTAAAGGAACGCTTCAATAAATGTATGAATCACCTAAAAATTCGCAAGAGGTTCGTTGATCATGTGGGCAATTGTATTCGTCAAAGCATTTATATGGTAGACCGTTATAGGGGTGAATTGATGAGCCGAGAGATGGACTAGCATGATGGAGTTTGCGGGGAGACTATTCGTAACCTCAATGTGGCATAATCAGATGGTGATGCAATGAATGATGCCTTAGAGGTGAATGCAAAAGTGTTGCCTTCATTACATGCCAAACTCCTAGGTTTTAGTAGCCTTAACTCAGCAAGGTACTAAGAGTAGTGTAGGAAAATAGGGCAGAGTGCCCTCTGTTGTAACGGCATCTTTGTAGTAGCATAACAATCTTAATTTTCGTTAAAATTTATGTGTCGTGCAATTTTTCACAAGTTATATTGTGCATTCCAAGTTTTTCACAAATTATTCATATTTTTCCCTTCCCCCTTAGAGAAATGTATCATGTAGTTATAAAATGAAATGATATAGTTCTCTAAGAGAGACAGTGGGGTGGGTGATGATGGGGTTGCGCCTGTCTTATTATGGCAGGCTACCTATGTACACTAAAATAGGATCAAGCCTAATTGTAGTTTGATTATAGGATTTTTGGTATTTTGTCCCCTTTTTACCCCTAGTCGTTGCCCACTAGGACCAGGGTTGGCTTAATTTTTGCATCGCATTGCCATTACTGATTTTCAATGTGATCAACGAGGATTTGATCTTGC
>JAOXJP010057944.1:0-15766 GCA_025762735.1 Platanus orientalis | reverse complement strand
GAGAGAGAGAGAGAGAGAGAGAGAGAGAGAGAGAGAGAGAGAGAGAGAGTACCGGATCTACAAATGTAACTATTATAGACATTGGTGCTATGAGAAAGGAGGGTAGCAAGCAAAAGAGGATGAAGGACGTATTCAATAAGAAGGCAATGGAGGAAGTTGGGACTGACATATGCAAGTGGATGTTGTACAATGCCATTCTGTTTAATGTAGCCAAGAAACCACCCCTTTTTCAACTTATGACTGACACTGTTGTAAAGCATGGCTCTGTTAAAATCCCCATCCCATACCAGTTGAGTACCACCAATTTGCAACATAAGGTTGAAGAGTTGAAGACATTCAAAAGCTGCAAAAGGATTAGCCCAAGTATGGATGCACTATTATGTGCTATGAGTTTATGATTTATTCAGACCACAACATGCTATTCCACCAATTATTGGATTTTATGGGCTACTCAAAGACAAAGGAATACCTGTTTAAGCTATGGCAAGCAGGTGGAGGAGGTTGAGCTGGCAAATGTTGTTTAGATTGTGATGGACAATGAGACAACATTTAAGGTTGTGAGACCTCGTGTGTTGCTTTTTGCATTGACCTCATGTGGATATTGGTAAAGTTAAGTTTGTAAGGGATACGATTTCTAACGATAGAAAAATGACATCTCTCATTTACAATAGTTCAGTGGTGGTCAACATTATGAGGGGGCACACAGAGGGTCGTGTCTTGCACCGCTCAGGGATCACTAGATTTTCTATTGAGCACATGGTGTTGGAGAGCCTCTTAATGTTTTAGGATCTCTTATTGGTTCTTTCACTAATGAGGGTTTAACTCAAGCATTGTGCCTTAATTATAAAAAAAATAGGAAATTGGTGGAAAAGGTCTACAATATAGTGCTCATTGGACAGTTTAGGGGAAAGGCAGAGGATGTGTGCAAGGTGATTGACGAAGATAAAAAGCCAACAATGGGTATCATATATCAGGCAATGGATAGGGTAAAGATGGTTAATAAGGAAACTATTTGCAGCTACAAAACTTATTGGAAGATCATGCATTCAAGTCTTGAAAGCATGATGTAACTGGTAATGAATCAAAAGCCATTGCAATATTTTTTTACTGTTAATTGTGGAACACTCGTTTTTAGCATATTTTAACTGTATCTTTTAAATGTTTATATGGCAGCTTACTTTTGAACCCCACAATGCAATACAACAAGCAATTATCGAAACACTATGAAGTAAAACTTGGCCTGAAGAAAGCTATCTAAAGACTAGAGTCAAGTATTGAGGCAAATGTGGCCATAAGAGAAGTAAGTTCTCTTCTTTTATATATAGTTTTATTGATATGCGTGCATTATTTAAGATACAATAATTATTGACTTCCCTTAACAAACTGTATAGTAGAACTTTCACGGGGGTCCAAGTAGAGTTTGGCACCCCTCTCTATACGAGGGCTTGCAAGATGTGTCTTCCAGGTATACTTTTGGGACGTGCCATACATAGTGGAGGTTTTGTAGAGGTATCACGTTTATGTAAAGTTCTATCAAATTCAAATATTTTTCCTTATTGTTCAGTGGTGGGATATGTATGGAGATGGTATACCTCACTTGAGGGATATTGTAATCAAAATCCGTAGTCAGATATGCTCCTCTTTAGGATGCGAGAGGAATTAGATCATGTTCAATTTCTTCCACTCTAGACTAAGCGGCCGTCTAACAATGAAGAGATTGCTATAATATGAGGTTGAGGTTTCAATAGTTACTAACAGGAGTTTTGATGAAGATTACTACAAGCCCATTGACCTGAGCCACATATTAGAGGATTATCCATTAGACACTTGGATCCATGAGGGTCAGGATCCATTGCTCAATGTGCAAGATACTGATTGGTTCAAAATGTGATCGGAGGACACAAATGCTCAAATTGGTGGTAGGCGTGACTGAGACGACAATTTTGATGACATCTACTGCTAGATGTATGCTACATTCTACTCGGACATTCATTTTGGTGGTTCTGCTGATGTGAGTGTCAACGGTGTGGATAGTACTAAAGAGGGTGTATACGAGGAGGACCCATTTGATGATGATGATAGTGGTGTTGCTGATGCTGCTGTTCAGGGTGTAGTTTGATCTTCTGAATCTTGTGGATTCATTAAGTATGATGACCACCATAATTTTACATGACACTGACCATGGTAGCCAACCTTAACATTTTACTAGTGGCACTCACATCGAGTCCCAGACAGTGACTCGATGACATCCATGACTATGGTGGATAGCATGGATATGGATATTGGTACGAGCAAGGTTATGGTTATGGAGATGTTTCATCATCATTGAATGACTACTATGAATCTATGACTGATGATGTTGACTGGATGCCTTCAATGGGTATGAGTGCTTCCTCATATGATAGTTATGGTATCGGTTAGTCATATGGATACAATGGAAGCAATTATGGCTATGGGTAGGCGCAATTAAATTAGTCTTCATACAGATATCCATAGCTTGGAGCGTATCTTGGATATGAAGAATCTAATAAGTTTTATTCATCTTATCAGTAGCTGGGAGATTTGGGATATTCTCAGTTTGGGGACTCAGGGTGGCCTAAACCTTGTCAGGACCACACATATGGAAAGTCACGGGTTTCTACTTCCCCAGTGAACAGCTACAATCACATCCTTTGTCCTGTTCTTAGGAATATTGAAGAGATGGAGATGATGACCCTACCCTCGATCCACCACGCCATTCATGGTAAAAATGGTGACCCCTATATGCTTTGTCTTTATTCATGACATTGTATATAAGTTATCTTTTCATGCATTAGATGAATATATGTAATCATTTTGCTGTTTTGATCAATATTCCATGGTTTTTATAACATTATATAGAAATTTGCACTCTTATACACGTTGCAATGGTATTTATACATGTACGATGCAATCATTCTTACAATCAATGTTTTCATGTAAGTTTTTGATAGATACTCATGTTTTTTCTAGGTTTTTGAAGTTTTTTTAAATGGAATTTTTAAGCTACAGACCGATCTGTGATCAATCGATCCACAGTTGAGTTGGTTGATCTAGACCAATCCAGAATTGGGATCGTCAATCTCGAGCTTTCTATCCATGGGAAAAATACTTCATAATATGTGTGAAGGTACTAGAAGTATCAGTTAGATACTGTAGCAAAACCAGCCACTTAGGGTCTATCCTTTGTCTTGAAGGTAGCCTTCCTTTCAACACCAAGTCTGATCTAGATTTGATGATACCCTGCTATGATGATCCATCTTGGAAAAAACTATAGAACTAGTTGTTATACCTAACATAGCTAGGCATGGAATAAGGAAACGACACTTGATGATCTTGTTGATTGCCTGGCTGTCCACACACTTTCACTTATTACCATTCTTCCTTGGGGTTAAGCCAGAACGACACTAGGAACAAGAATCTTCTGTATGAAGCATTTTCTCAATTAATCATCCATACCTTTCAATCTCAGCATGTTCAATTGAATTTATGCGAAAGGTAAGTAGATTAGGCAAGGATGACTCTAGAACAAGGTCAAGAACATTTTGCACACTACACGGAGGCAACTCATCAAAAACTAATATGGCATAGTTGGACAACAGCTTCATTTCTTGTGGTACATTTGATCATGGTTTCATTGCAGTTTGCTTCTATCCTTGCTCTTTGAGCTACAAATTGAAGAGCCCTTTTTGATTTAGCTGACTTTGGCTTCACATCCTTTTCATTATTTTCAATGGTGCTCATGGTCATTGGTTTCAAAATCATCTTGTTGTAATTAAATAGAAGACAACAGGTGTTGGCTCTTACCTCAATCATACACGTCTCTGTTGTATAGCCATGGCCTGCTAGCAAGATATGGGAAACCTTTTGATGCAGGACAGCCTATAAAGCTGTTGTTTCCTACTGATAATGGGGCCACTTCTCAAGGTTGTAAAAAAAACTAGATATAAAAAACAGCACATGTATGCAAACTGAAACAAGCACTCAATCGTCAAATTCAAGAACCAAACCCATGCTTTAAGGTGCAGTAGATTAGTCTGGTTGATTAATTTAAAACCTCATCTGGGGTTATCTTATCAACATGAAACTACACAGGTAAGTAGAGTGGATTTGTGTGATTTGGTGATTGATGTGTTAGGGTTTCAAGTAGAAGAAAATGAAAAAGAAGAAGACGAATAAAGAAGTGAGAGATCAGGGGAAGAATACATAAGGAGAGTTGTAGATACTCTCACATATTCTAATCCATATATTAGAATAGAAAGGGATATAAGAATATGTGTGGGGATATATATATTCACATGTATACCCTTATACAATATAAGAGACATATGTACCTTTATATGAATGAACCCATATGCCTCTTATACATCAACACCCCCCCACCCCCCCTCTAGTTGGTATGTTGATATTATGCATACCAACCTTGCCAACAATCTTATTGAAACTGGGACCACATAAGCCATAGGTGAACAAATTGGCTAACTGGTCTTTAGTCTTCACAAATTGAATGTATATTTGTTCAGCCTGAAGCTTCTCCTTGATGAAGGGCTTGTCAACTTTAATGTGTTTTGTCCTATCATGTTGAGTGGGATTGTGAGCAATACTGATCGCAACCTTATTGTCACAATACAAACTCATAGGACTTTAAAAGATACGTCCCAACTCTTTATGAAGGCCACGAATCCATAAGATTTCACAAATCCCATGTGCCATGGCTCTAAATTCAACTTCTACGTTTTATTTTCCTACAACTGGCTGTTTCTTGTTACGTCATGTAACAAAGTTACCTACCACAAAGGTACATTAGCCTGATGTGGACCTCCTATCATACATGGCACTGGCCTAATTTGCGTATATGAAGGCTTCAATTAGGAGATCTTTTTGTTTGACATATAAGAGCCCTTGAATTGAACTCTTTTTCAAATATCGAACAATGTAGTTTACTGTTTTGAGATGCTTTATAGTGGGAGCATGTATAAATTGAATAATAACCCCAACAACGTAAGAATTGTCTGGTTTAGTCAATGTCAAGTAGATCAGCTTCCCCACCGATCTCTGATTACGATCAATATCAAAAACCAATTACCTTCATCTATTTGGAGGCGATGATTAAACTCAATGCGAGTTTCACAAGGTCTGCACCCTAACATACCGGAGTCTTGTAGGAGATCTAGTACAAACTTGCATTGGATATCTAGTAACTTTAATACCGAGAATGTACTTGAGGTGTCCCAAGTCCTTGATCCTAAACTCCATGTGCATATGACTCTTCAAGTTATTGATCACACACTAATCATTACTTGTAACAAAAATGCTATCTATATGAACAATAAGAGCTGTTACCTTTCCCTTTTGATTCTTGATGGAAGTGAGTGTGATCAACTTGGCACTATCTGTACTAAGTTTTTAGCGTGGCATTACAGTTGCTCTCAAACCATGCTCTAGGCGACTACTTAAGCCCATATAAAGCTTTCTTGAGGCGATATATTTTCTCTTTTCCAATAGAATGTGAAAATCTTGGAGTAATCTTATGTAAACTTCTTCAAGATCTTCATGAAGGAATGTGATGTGGTGGCAATGCAATGGTTATAGAGGACTTTGGAAGCCTAAGTATAAAGGACTTATGAAGAAGCTTACTTGCTGCCTAGTTCCTTAGTGCTTTGATTTTCTATTATTTTCTTATTTTAGAAGCTTTAATTTGTAATTTTGGATGTAATAAGGCCATTAGAGCCATATTAAAAGGTTGGTAGGGGGTTAAAACTAATTTAGAAGAGTTTAGGGTTTTTTTTTTTTTGAAGGTTTTTTTTTTTTGAAAGTTTTTAGACACTTTCTTAGTGTTGGCTGTACAACCCAATTACAAGGGTATTTTAGTCATTTTAAAGGCTTATAAAAGCTTCTTTAAACACTTTGTACGACTAGTTTTTGAAGAATAAAATAATTGGATTTTGGACTTGAAATCCACGGTTGGATGGCTGTCTCCCTCCATCCCTCACGGTTAAGGTAAGTCTTCTTCTGCTTGATCTTTTTTCTCTTCTATTCTCTATCTTTTCTCTCTTCTCTTTATTTATTCTTGTTTCTTTTTTAAATTTTTCTGCAGAGAATTTTTTATTCTGTACTTAAATCTCCCTCTTTCACCTTCTTTAACTCCTTGTCCTTACACATCACTAATCACTCTCTCCATCATTTTTTCCTTATTCTTTACATTCTTTTAACACTTTTTTGTGCCCAAGAAAATTTTTCAGCAAGCACATTTTTTCTAAATACTTCTTCCAAACTTCGTAGAAGCCTAATTCCTTCTAGGTTTAACATTCACATAACCTAACACACCTTTCATATAAAAATCCCCAATTCCCAACCCTACTATTTAGGGTTTCTTGAAGTTTTCTACTTTCTTGAACCCTAAACCCATGCATTTTAGCTGTACACCTAGAACCTATCATTTTTTTTATACATTTTATGTTGAAAACATAAAATATAGACCAAATAAGGGGGGTGGCTGCATGTTCCTTGGTATCCCCACTTTTTTTAGGGTTTCAAAATTGAAAACTCATATTTTTTGAATTCTTAGACAGATTTGGGTGTTCTTCCAATTCCTCTATCATTTCTTCAATTTTTATTTAATTCTTGCTTTCATTTGATAATCCCATATTTCTTTAATTAATTCCTTTGATTTCTAGTTAATTTCTTTAATAATTAGGGTTTTTGATTACTTTCTTGCAAAATTTCAGCATTCTTTCAAATCAAGAATCATTCTTTTGGCTTGTGTTAATTAAGTGTAGGAATCTTGTTTTTCTTGATATCCTACATCAAAATGCTTTATTGACATTAAGTTAGAACAAAGACCATCCCTGATTGGCTGCAATAGAAATCAATATGTGAATATAATTCGTATTTTCCATAAGGATAAAGGTTTAGTGATAATCTATACCATATGTCAGTGTATAGCTTTTGGTTATTAATCAGACCTTGCATCTTTCCATAACACCATCGGGTTGCAACTTCACAAAAAATGCCTATCTGCACCCTACAGGTTCCATTCCTTAGGAAAGGTCCACAACTTTTTAAGTACTGTTTTTGTTTTTTTTTTCAACACCCTTATTTCCTTCTCCATTGAGGTTGAGAGAAAGCTTGTGATATATAACATGAAATGAAAACAGAAAACAAGATGGAAAAAGTTCTTAACATAAGAGACAAAGAGTCATAACACACATGGTTAGTGATGGGATGTTTAGTACAAAAATGAGTACCCTTCTTAATAACAATAGAAAGGTAAGAGTCATTTGAGATGATGAATAATATCTGAAGAATTACAGATGGATTGGAAAGACACATGATATTTAGGGGTATGGGCAACCATTTTCTTGCTCTAAATAAAAACCTCTATGAAATCTTTAACCCATGCTTTGGTGTAGGGTTTTAGCATTGGTTCCTTCTTCTTTTGGGTCACTACTGGCTCTTTCTTTTCCTAACTACATTCTTCCATATATTGGTAACCACCATCATTGTCAACGGAGTATAGAGGAACAGGTAAGGGAAGAGACAACTCATCTTCTCTTTTATCATGGTTTTAAGTTTCGACTAATACGTATCGGTTTCGGCCGATACATATTGGTATTGCAAGTTTCTGATATGAAACCACCTGGTATTTTTAAAAGTAACAAGTATCGACCGTATCGATATGTATCGTCAACACGTGACAATTTTAATTTTGCGAAGCCCCTTTCTTAAAGGGTTTTGATCGACACTGTATTGATACAGTGTCGACCGAACCCTTTCTTCTCCCATCATTTTCGCCACTCTCAAAAAACCTTCTAAATATAGTTTTTTTTGCTAGATCTTGTAACTAGGGAGAAATTTGAGGATTCCATTTGAGTCCTTTTGCGTAAAAAAACAGAGATTTGTATGTAAAGATCGAAACCTAAACCCCGATTTCGACAAAAACTTCAGTAAGTCTTAAAGTACATCTCTGTTAAGTGTAGATTTTTATAAGATTGTTGTTTATGCGTAATCTACATGTTCATTGTTTCGAAATTTTTTTTGAATAAATACATTTTTTATTCCAAAAAATTAAGAAAAAAATTAAAAAAATCATACCAAATGAACATGGATCGGTTTGATTTTTTTATATATGATAAAATTGACTTGATCTACATTCTGCTATATTTTGGTATAATTTGGCCAAATAAATTATTTATTTATTTTTAAATAATTAAAAAATATAAAAAGTAGACCAAATGAGCTATTTTTATTTACTTTTTATATATGGTATAACTAGACATGATCTACTTTCTACTATATTTTGGTATACTTTGGCCAAATAAATTATTTTTTTAATTTTTTTTATTTCGAAAACTTAGCAAAAAAAATTTCAAAAATAAAAAAATAGACCAAATGGACATGGGTATAACTAGACATGATCTATATTCTTCTATATTTTGGTATATTTTGGCCAAAAAAATTATTTATTAATTTTTGTAAATAATTAAAAAAATCAGACTAAATAAGCATGGATTCATCTAATTTTTATATATATAGTACTACTACCCATACTCTACACTCTAATATACTTGTTATATTTCAGCAAAAAAAAATTATTTAAATAATTAAAAGTTAAAAAAATACTGATTTTGTATAGAAAATATAATAAATATGTTTGAACACATTGTATATATTTTTTTCTATAAGTTATTTTGTTATTTTTTTAATTGTTTTTGAAATATTCAAAACAAAATTTTAAAAAATCATTTTTTTAGAAAGTTTTAATTTAAATAAAACTCCATTATTTTAAGATTATTATGCCTCAAAGAAAAACAGAATGTGATGACATTAGGTGGTAGTATGGACAACTGCTTGAAGGTTATTTATATGGAACAAAGTAACTACTGTGGGATGGAAATACGATACTGGGGGATAACTAAACTGAAGCAACATTTATCTCACGTGGGCTTTAATGTGATTGGTTGCAGGGTTTGTCCTACAAAAGTGAGGAGTACAATAAAAGAAAATCTTTAAGTTAAACAACGAATTGTAACTCCAAGTGGATCAAGCTCGACGACATTGTAATGTAATTTAGTAATAGTGTGTAATGATTCCTTAATTTGAGCCACCCCGTAGGTCTATGTGGTATTAAAGTGGGGTTGGGGCTTGGAATGGGACTTGAGACTTAGCCTGCATATTACTTTTCTTGTTTTTCACATTACATTATACTTTTACTCTTGAATTTTTATACGTTTGTAGTTCTATTACGACTATTGGCCCAAATGTGTTCTTTTATTTATGGAATCATGGTTGGGTTATGAATTTGTGTAATAGATGTTTATTTATCATTTCTTAACTTATTTATGGTTCTAGTGTGTATTGTTTTTATCAATCTCCAATAGTATTTTTATATTTTTCATAGGCGACAATGTATGCGATGAGGTTATTGGTTTCCATAACCATCATATAGGGTTGTTTTGTATATATAGTGGCTCCTAAAGGTGTATTATTACTTATTCTATGATATACTGAAGTTTTATAAAAAAAATTCAGACGTTTCCCTATAGTTTCCATTGTTTCCGTAAATTTTTCATTTTTTTCGATACGTATCCACAGAAACCTTGATACATTTCCGTTTTTGGGGAGATCAAAACGTAGACTAAAACCGAAACTTTAAACATTGCCTTTCATGTCTACTCTCCCCTTGAAGAGGAGGTTGTCTAGAAGAAAAGAAAGGTAGTCTTATGAAAAGTGATATCCACCGCTTTTAAATAAATGGATGGTAATACTTGTAACCCTTCCGATTCGGAGCATACTCAAGGAAGATACAGTTAAGAGCCTTGTGATCCAATTTGGTGCGATCTGACTTGGGAACATGAACCTAGCAGATATAACCAAATAGTTTAGGAGGAAGATAAGGCCCAAGAGATGAACACGAGAGGAGCTCAAGGGGAATTTTGAAACTAATAATGCGGGAAGGCATACGGTCCATCAAGTACGTAGCAGTCTGAAAGGCATTAACCTAGAAAATTTTGGGAACATGCATATGAAAGAGCAATGCATGAGTAATCTTAAGAAGATGATGGTTATTTTTCTTAGCGACTCCATTCTGTTTAGAAATACTAGGATAAGTGCTTTGATGAAAAATTCTATGCTAAGAGAGGGATGAAGTGAAAGTATAGGACAAGTACTCACCTCCATTATTAGAACAAAGAATCTTAACTTTAGTATCAAATTAAGTTTCAAACACTTTGAAACAACTGAAAGACAGAAAAACCTTTTGCTTGGGTTTTTTTGTAAGTAAACCCAAGGAGTCCTGGAGTAATTACTAATAAATGTCACAAAATAACGATAACCAAACAAAGAGGATATTGGGGCAGGTTCCCACACATTGGAATGAATAAGAGCAAATGGAGTAGTATTGCTACTTGTATTAGGGGAATAAGATCTAAAATGCTTGACAAACTCACATATTTTATTATGGAAGTTTGAAACTGAAGAAGAAAATCTCAGAAAGAACCATTTTAACAAAGGGAAGGAGATATGAGCAAGATGAGAATGTCATTGAAGAAGCTGATCACGTTCGGAAGAAAAATGAATAAGAGATCGTGAAGTTTGCTAAATTGTAGATGCAACAGAAAAAAAAACCATCCATTAGGTATAAACCCTGATCCTCATGGCCTCTACCATTCGTCTTCTCTGTCTTCAAGTTTGGGAAAACACAATACAAAGGGAATAAAGTAACGATACCATTCAAAGCTTTGGTAATATGGCTAACAATTTTAAGGTTCAATTTAAAATTGAGAACATGGATATAGAGGATATAAGTAGGGAAGATGTAAGAAGAATGCATCCAATATTAGTTACAAAAGACAATGAGCCATCGACAATGTGTACCTTGTCTCTACTAGAACACATACGATTTGGAGAAAAAAAGGCTAGACATACCAGTCATATGATGAGACGCCTCGGAATCCAGGGATGAATGGACAAGGAACTATGAGAAAAGACTGAAGTTTTAGAACAAGCTGAGGATATTCCATCATATTGAAACTATACCAGAAGTTACCATAGAGATATGACTTCTTCCTGAGAGAGTCCTTGAGAACCGAAGTCGGATATGCCTACTATAGGCTTTAGAGCAATAACACATGAAGCAAGGAGGTGCTACCATGATTTCAAAACTCGGATGATTCGAAAATGAGTGAGACCAGATCTTATAGCTTTTTTCTTAAAAAAACGAACTTGATTGTGGCAACAAACCAAGAAAAATTCCAAAAAATCAAAAGGAATGTTCAATATGGCGTTTGACGATAACTTGGGAGCCAAAAACTGTTTGCTGACACTTCAAAACTCAACCAAATCGAGTGAGGTCAAGTCCTACTGCCTCCTTAAAAAATGACCATGTCTGTACTGACGGGCCTAGCAAAAAACCTTTTATGCGATCAGATCAAGCACTTTGGTGTTTTTGAGGTTTTTTCCAAATTTGAGAAAAACATTCGAACACCTATCTTACAATGATCAAGAAATTGTGAAAAAATCACCACAAAATTTCATAAATCACGATGAATCAAAACTCTAAGGTTTGAGGTTCTGACATCGTAAGAACATGTTGGCGTCAACGTATGGCCTGCTGATGTCAGTGCTTGTATCGGCTTAGTAGAACCTCTGTGTTTTAGTGGTGATCGATCCAGGTGTTTAGCTCTGATACCAACTTGGAATTAGTGAAGGAGAAAGAGAGGAAGAAGAAGAAGAAGAAATGAGAGAAAGCTTTGGGAAAATCGTATGTGTGGATTGCTTTCACATACACAAAATATTTTATTAATATATGTGGAAAGAGATGGTATACCATAGTATATGGTAGTATATGGTATACCATACATATACATGTATATGAGATTTTTGTCAATGTTACCCTCAAAGTAATATATCTCATCAGTAATCATATTGGATGTTTGGTTATGAAATGTTCAATCTTGATCTTTATAAATATACATGTTCGTAATAGTGTTTATTCATATATGATGCACCTAACATACCTAAAATTGAGTTTTTTCATTTAAATTTTTTATAAGAAGCATTAAAAGAATATTAAGAATTTTTAGATTTTTTTTTTAAAGGATATTTTTGTTGGTTGCTTTGGATCAGTTTTGGACCGTACAATCCATGATTTGATTTGGACGATGATGCAATCCCAGATTGATTTTGCGCTTGGATGATCCACTCCGACGATTAGAGTTTTTGAACCATGGGTGCTACCACTTCCAAACATATTTCTAGCAAGATGAAGAGAGAGAGAGCTGCTAACCATTCAACATTGAAGGAAGAAATCACATTAGACACTTCTGTAAACTACCTGGGATAACGCTTTAATGATCACAACACTAATATACACCAAGTAGGAGATGTCCACAACATGAAGGACTCCTCAACCCTCAACAAGCACAAATACTACATTGGATTACATTGCCAATATCAAATGTAGTGGCTGTACACTAAATGGAGTAGTCACAACCAACAACCAATGCACACATTGCACTTTGAAGGCACCCGAACACCCCAACAATACATAGGCAACACAATAACAACACTTAGCCACAACAGACCAAACAACACTCCATGAGCATTGCACAAGACCGATGACGTAGGATACCAATTAGATTGGTCCTACAATAGGAAGAATGAAGGGGGAAATATAGTTTCTAAGATGGGATGATGAGAAGATGGCTATGGGGGCTGTTGTAAATTTCTAGAATAAAGAAGAAATAAGAATGATAGAAGGAGAGAAGAAATAAGAAAAGATAGAGAAGAGAAGAAGAGAGATTAGAAGAGAAAAGCGAAGGACTTACCTCTTCTAAGAAGAGGGAGAGGAGAGAGAAGAGGAGATTGGGGATACCACAACTCATGATAGAGAGAAATTTGGGATACCACGCCCACTCGCGCACACATGATTTTCAATCTATAATTCATCTTCAAAACTCCCTTTATTGCTAGTTGTTGAGGCCTTTAAATAGGCTTTATGAGAGATTTTCAAATAAAAGAATCCTGACATAATAAAACTCCTACCTTATCTAAACTTTCCCTAAACTTAAAATGCTCTAATTGACATAATATTCTAATAAAAAAAGACTCCAAACAACCTTGTACTCATAGGCTGTTGACAAAACTTAAATGGGCCCCACATGATCTCCTAGTATTTCCAAAAACTGGAAATTTCCTAGAGGTGGCGACTACGCCTTGTGGGCCCCCAAATATCTCCAAATATTCTCAAAATCTTGGAGAATAGTGGGACTGTCTACCAACTCATACATAGGCCCACTCTGACTTTTCAAAGTGCAACAAAATACCCTCTCTAGGTGCTGCACGACCAGTAGCTTGTGGGTCCCAATAATTTGAATTTTCAACAACTAAAAGGGCTCCAAAAAGACTTTCATGTACCCTCCTTTTGACTACTAAAATTTTTGCCAACTTTGCCTTATTAAATTCAACCCCCTAAGACTTTACATAATTACATAAACTCCCTCAAAAAAAGAAAATTAAACCCTACACTACTAGACACCCCATGGAGGACTATCCATGGTCTTCCAACTTTTTCCTCTTTACACAATATGCTCCTGCATCAACTGAACTTCACAAAAAAAAAAAAAAAAACACAGCTGATTGATACAAAGAATTTCCAAATTTAAGCTGCACAAGACTATTCTTGTAATTCCAATGGTTCAATCAACTCATGCCACCCCCAAAATTCAAATACTGTTGATTTTGAGGTCAACCAGCAGTCATTTCATGCCTCTAAGTAGCAGAATCATTTACAAAACTGAGTTATAGTAATCACACAATTGTAACATGTACTCTTGTCAATTCAGGAGAGTCTCAACACAATATCACGACTGAAATATGTGCACCCTTCAACACATACTCTCACATATAGTAGCCAACAACCAGAAACACAAGGCCAGTAGCTTCAAACATGAGCACAAGTAACATTAGGCATGCTGATGCCTTATGCACACATAGACGAGTGAGTACATACAGCCAAAACACACAATGTAGGCTCAAGATCTCACAAAAATCAACAATCAAGCTATATGGAGCTCCAAAATGCATTCCGAGCATAAATTAATCTCTAGAATTATGAGATAAAGTCACTGTCTGCTGCACCTGTATAAAATCAAATAGAACAAGGCTCTATAACAGTTGGCAGTAACCAAGACTGAGAGAAATGCACTTAGTTCTCTCAAATCTTCACCAAAATGAGCGAGACTTGTCTGGGATGATTTGCATGAGAAAAATGATCAATCTATTTGTGATCTTCGAGCAAAACAATAAAAAAACAAGCCACGTCGAATAGATCTAGTGGATCTGGGCATATTATGAGAAAACCTAGAAAAATGCATAACTTCTTTGAAACAGCTCTGAATCAGGTGAAACTGTTTCCATCATTAATCTGTAAAAATCAAAATGATCAATATTGGAGAGGATTTACATACCTCGATCACCTGCTGCCATTAGTTGACAGTAGCAAACCCCAGATGTTAGCAACGTCTTGTAGATTTGAGACCTCTGTGAAGTCAAGACCTGAACCTGGCTTTGATACCACATGGATTTGTGTGATTTTGGTGCTTGATATGAAGGGTTTCAAGAAGAAAACAAAAAGGGAAGTATGAGATGATTTGGTGCTTGATGTGACAACCAGGGTTTCAAGTAGAAGAAGAAACTGAAGAAGATTAAGAAGAGAGAAGTGAGAGATTGGGGGAAGAATACTCGTAGAGAGTTGTAGATACTCTCACATACTCTCATCCATATATTAGAATAAAAAGGTACACAAGAATACATGTGGGGATATACATATTTACAAGTATATCCTTATACAGTTCAAGAGACATTTGTAACTTTACATAAATGAATCCATATAACAAGTGATGTAGGATATTAAAGAAACAATATTCCTACACTAATAAATCAAGATCAAAGCCTAAAGATTGAGTCCAAAGCAATAAAGATATGTTCTTGAAATTTAAAGAATGCTAATATTGAATAACACTTTTCAAGAAAACAAATCTTTCAAGAGTATCAGCAAGAATTTAAAATAAATTCGAGAATGGATCACAGATGTAAAGATGAGTAACAAATTAAAGGAATTGAAGAAGATTTAAAGAAGAAATTAAAGAAATTGAAAAGGAGAAAAATCCCCAAAGTTGAGTTTTCAATTTAGGAACCCTAAATTTGAGGGGACACCAAGGGATAGGCTGCCGCCTCCCCCCTTATTTATATGGTATTTTGTGAATTTAAATAAAATTAGAAAAAAGAGGGTATGGGCATACAGTTAGAAGAGGAATGGGTTTAGGGTTCAAGGAAGGGGATTTTCAAGAAACCTAGATTCTAGGGTTATTCATAAAATTAAAAAAAAAAAGATTCTAGGGTTATAAATTGGGGAAACTTATGTAGATGGATGTATTAGGTTATAAGAAGGATAAATCTGTAAGGAGTCGAGTTTTTAAGAAGAGAGGAAAAAGTGATTAGAAAAAGTATACTTGCTGAAAAATTTCCAAAATTCAAGTACTTAGTAAAAGAAGAGAGAATTGAAGGAATATGTGTAAAACCAAAGAAAGATATGAAAGAAAGTAGAAGGAGTTTTAAATAAAGAAAAGAAAATTATTTGCAGAAATAGTTAAAGAAGCAAGAAGAAGGTGAAAATAATAGAAAATATGTTAGAGATAAGAAGAGAAGAAGCAAGATTAGGAAGTAGAGTGATAACTCACCTTAACCG
>JAOXJP010057933.1:0-15766 GCA_025762735.1 Platanus orientalis | reverse complement strand
AAAAATCAAAATCTCTTGAAAACACTATCTCCACTCTTTAACAAGAGTCTTCATCGGAAAGTGACAAGGAGAATGAATTTTCAAAAGAAGACTGCTTGCTCCTATGTGCTAAGGAGGACATGAGCCTAAAGATAGTGGAACTAGAAAAGAAGTTAAATGAAGCTAAACTATTTTTAAGGTTAGAAAAAGACAATTAGAAGCATGAGAATAGAAGACTTCTTGAGGACAACCAAAATTTATCCAACAAGGTTCTTGAGCTTGAAGAAAAAACTCAAAAATATGAGAGGAAAGGAATGAGTCTTATAGTGATGACTCACTCATCCAAGAGTTAGAATACCAAGTCAAGACTCTAAATGAGAGAAACAAATTTCTCAACTTGACTTGTGCTCAACTCACAAGGAAGCTCCTTGATTACCTTAAACAAATCAAGGAGCTTAAAGAAGGTAAGAGGAAGAACATCTCAATGCTTGCCCAAAGAAATGGGACGTTTGAGAAGATGCTTATTATGGGAAAAAGCATGAGGATATGACCGGATTAGGTTATAATTCCGAGACCAATGCCTCTTCCTCAACTCAAGGACCCAAGAATGGCTTTGTTAAAACCAAAGGATCTACTCAACCACCTCCGCAACCTTCCAAGAAGGGAAAAGAAAAGGTAGAGCCACAAAGACCTTATCAAAGGTCAAACAAGGTTGAGAAGATAACATCTATCTTATTCAAAGGTAAAGCACCTATGAGTCAAGGTAAAGATTGAGAGAGATCCATGCAACCCCAATCAAGATCCTATGCACAAGTGATTGGAAATAAACCTCAATCCAATCAAACATTTTCCTCTAGAGGAGTTCAAAGGATGAGCAAACCTTATTCCTATGCCTAGGAGGCATGTAACAAATTTCAAGCCAACAAGGCTTCCACTTCAAGAGGATTCCAAGAGAATGCTTCCATTTCTAGGAAGACTAATGCATAATCTAGTCAATATAGGAAACATAGAAGATGCCAACAATCCTTTTATAAAGAACAACCTAGAAGGAAAACAACACAATCCCATGCACCTAGAAGACATGTATTCTATTGCTACTATTATGGCTTAGAAGGGCACATAAAGGTGGATTGTAGAAAGAGCAAATGACATAAAATCCCAAAGAATGTAATCTAGGAGAATGCAAAGTAGGAGGAATGTCAATAAAAAAACGTATTTTTTAAAAGGTTGAAAATAGAGACACTCAAAGGATTTAGCTCAACAACAAAGTGCCAAAAGGTAAATCTCTAAACCTCCCAAGGTTAAGAGAGTATGGGTAAGAAAGGATGGCCTGAAATGTTTGGTCATTCACTCCACACTAAGAGACAGAAGCGCATTAAGATGGTATCTTGATAGTGGGTGTTCAAGACATATATCCGGTGAAAGAAATTTGTTTACCAAACTTGAAGAAACTCAAGGTGGATATGTCACATTCGGTGATGGAAATACCTCCAAAATCCTTAGGATAGGAACAATAACAGCCCTTAGCATTCCACAACTCACCAAGGCTCTTTATGTGTAAGGCCTTAAGCACAACTTGATAAACATTAACCAAATATGTGATAAAGGCTATAAAGTTCAATTCGATCAAGATGGATGTATGATCAAGGATCACGAGAAATACAACATCCTAGTCGAAGGAGTGAAGATAAGTGACAATTGCTATGTTATTGAATCTCATTCTCAACAAGGGGACACTTGTCTCATGACCCAAAAGGATGAGACCAATCTTTGGCATAAAAGATTAGGTCATCTCAACTTTAGGGATCTTGCAAGACTTAGCAAGAAATGTATAGTCATTCCTAAGCTAAGCAAGGTTGACAACCCAATCTGCAAAGGTTGTCAAATGGGAAAACAAATTAGAGTCTTTCACAAGAAAACTACCTTAATAAGGATTACTAGATCACTAAAACTTTTTCATATAGACTTGACCGGTCTAACTAGAATGGAAAGTCTAGAAAGGAAGAAATATTTCATGGTGGTGGTTGATGATTTCTCTAGATACATATGGATAACATTTCTAAGAGAGAAATCTGAGGCTTTTAGCGAATTCTTAAACATTTGTAAAAGGATTCAAGTTGGAAAGGATTTAACCATTAAACAAATTTAAAGTGATCATGGAAGAGGATTTTAGAATCATAAAATCTCAAATTGGTGTGAAAAGTTAGGAGTAAAACATGAATTTTCAACCCCTGAAAATCCCCAACAAAATGGAGTGGCTGAAAGGAAGAATAAAACTCTTCTCAATATGGCTATGTCAATGCTTACAAGCAAGAACATAGCCAATATGTTTTGGGCTAAGGCAATTAGCACCGCGTGCTGTCTCTAATCATGTCTATCTTAAACCAGGTACATCCAAAACAACTTATGAATTGTGGAGTGATAAAAAGCCAACTGTGAAATACTTTAAAGTATTTGGTAGTACTTTCTATGTTCTTCGGGATAGAAAACATTTAAACAAGTTTGATGGAAAGAGTGATGAGGCCATGCTCTTAAGATGCTCCACCACTAGCAGAGTCTATCGTGTCTACAACATTAGGACTCACAATGTGGAAGAATCAATTAATGTTGTGGTAGATGACTTTGATGTAACTTATGAGTAAAAAAGCTTGCCGGTTGTGTTGTCTGACCATGAGAATGAGAGCTTATCTCAATTGAAAATTGAGAAATCCCAAGAGGATAAAAAAGAGCACTCTTCTCAATATGGTTTTGAGGATGATGTTGAAGAAATTCAACTTTAATCCAAGGACAAGAGGCTCTCCAAGGGGTTGTCACGAGGTGATATTATTGGTGATCTCAACATTGGAGTGAATACTAGGAGACCAATTTAAAACATTCTTAGACACTTTTGTTTCACATCTAAAATAGAGCCAAAATGCGTCAAGGAGGCTCTAAATGATCCGGATTGGATCTTGGCCATGCAAGAGGAACTGAATTAATTCTAAAGGAATGATGTGTGATTTCTCACAGAAAGACCAACTGTTAAGAATGTCATTGGTACCAAATAGATATTAAAAAACAAACATGATGAACGTGGTACGGTGACAAGGAACACGACCAGATTTGTTGTAAAGGGGTATGCCCAAATAAAAGACATTGATTTTAAGGAGACATTTGCCCCTGTTGCTAGATTGGAGTCCATTAGGATTCTCTTGTCCATTACATGCCATTTAAAATTTAAATTATATCAAATGGATGTCAAGAGTGTGTTCCTAAATGGAATTCTCTAGGAAGAAGTATACGTAGAGCAACCAGAGGGATTTGTGGATCCTCAATTGTCAAATTACGTATACAGACTTAAGAAGGCACTATATGGTCTCAATGATACATTTATTTCCTTGTTAGGTGAGAATAAACTTGTACTCATTTTGATCACATGCTATTTTACCCTAAAATAATTGGAAATGGATGAGGTTGTAAAATTAACAAACAATGCTCTTAATATAATTTATTCCAATGTCTCTCTCTAACACATTAACCCTGTCGCAGATTAGAACTGCTCCCTTAACGAATGCTTATAGTCCACCCACAAATAGTGGCACATGTTGCGTCAAAAAAGTGATTTACACATTTTTAGAAGGGGATTTTCACTTTTTTGACACGATGTGTCTGCCACTGGTTGCAGGCAGATCGTAGGCGTTTGTTAAGTGGGCCGACCAAATCCCCTGGGCATTGATCCCCCGTAATTGCCTCATTGCATAACTACTTGTTAGGTAGCTTCATTCCCTCACACTTTAGATCCAACAGTTGAGATCTAACTCATTAACTAAGGGCTGAGATTATATCCCAATCCATTAAAAGTCTCTTTCCCTTTACGTGAAAGAGAAGAAATATCCAATCATGAGTTTATGGCTTCAAGACATTGGAAAACCCCTATTTTCTTTCATTCTTCTTCTCTTCTTTTGCAGGTGGTTGCACACACTCTTTCTTCTAGCAAAAGGAAAGTGGTTAGAAGAAGAAATCATTTCTCTACATGCATGCTCTTCTCTCCCAACGGTCATCTTCTTGAAGCTCTATAAATCTATGGCAAAAAGTAGCAAGAAGTAGGGGTGTGGAAAGAGAGTAAGTGTAGAAAGAAGATTCTTGAGAATATTATCAAGTCATAAGAGGAGTATTCTTTGTTGATTGTCTAACAAATTCTTTTGTAATCTCTTTTAGCTTCCTTGAAGGGCTCTTTTGTATTCTAAATCTATAATTCTTTCCTTTTGTAAGAGAGAAAGTGAGGTTTCTTGTTGCTCTTGTATTCTTAAGATTAGTGGATTGTGCTTTACATAAGCACCATGAAAGGGAGGCATATTGTGCCAAATCACATAAAAATTTTGTGTGTTGTTGTTATTGTTTCTCTTCCCTATATTTCTCCCTCAATTATCTTGCTACCTTGAGTTGCATCCATTTGACTGAGTAAAATCAGTCCACGTTTTTTTTTTTTTGCAACAAGTGGTATCAAAGCTTGGTTATTAAAAAATGACAACAAACGCATCTAATGCTAGATTTGAGGTGGAGAAATTTTCTGGTACGAACAACTTTGGTCTATGGCTAGTGAAGGTTATAGATTTGCTTGTGCAGCAAGGTCTTCTTGGAAAAAAGAAAGGGAAGCCTGAATCAATGTCGGATGCGGATTGGACGTCAACCGACAAGAAGGCGATAAACACAATCAAATTGTGCCTTTCTGATGAGGTGCTCTACAATGTTCTTCATGAAAAGACAATAGTGGAGTTATAAAAGAAATTGAAGACTCTCTACATGATGAAGTCTCTGCCAAATCCTCTCTTCCTCAAGAAACAACTCTACATGCTCTGAATGAAGGAAGGTTCGTTGATCCATGACCATTTAAATTCCTTCAATAAATTGATTAGTGAATTAATCAATATAGAAGTTAAATTAGAAGAAGTTGATAAGGCCCTCCTCCTCCTCACGCCACTACAATCTTCATATGAACATTTAGTGACGACTTTGATACATGGTAAAGAAACCATAGCCTTAGAAGAAGTGACTGCTGTACTTCTATTTAATGAATTTAAGAGGAAAACCCAATCTAGTTTAGATGGATCTAGACTTAATAGCGAAAGGGGTCAAAGCCCCAATTGTAGAAAATATAAATTAAAAAATGATAATAAAAATCAAAGGGGTCATAATAGGTCAAAATCTAGACATAGAAATATAAAACATAATTTGTAACTATTGTAAGAGACCAAAACATGTCATTAAAAATTGTTGAAAAAGACTAAGTAATGCCAAAGGAGAATAAGAGTCCTCTCAATAGTCTTGTGTTTCCAAGTCTGACACTTTTAATGGTGATGTTTTTTGTGCACTTTTGAGTTCTAGTGAATTCAGGCATAAGTGGATACTAGATTCAAGAGCATTATATCACATGTGCTCTCAAAAGGAATGGTTTAACCAATATCATAATGGTGACTACGGTTCTATTCTCATGGGTAATGAAAGCTAATGTAAAGTAATTGGCATTGACATTATAAAACCTAAAATGTCAGATGGTTGTGTAGGGATTCTTAGTGAGTGAGGTTAGACATGTGCTTGAACTAAGAATGAACCTAATCTCACTAGGAGCCCTAGATGAAGCAGGGTGCAAGATCTCCCTTGTGTTTAGTGGCCTAAATGTTAGCAGAGGTGCCATGATCCTTATGAAAGGAAAGGAAATTGGTAACCTCAACATCCTTGTAGGTAGCATTGTAACGGAAAATGGTGCTGCAACAAAAGATGACTAAACGGACTCCCTAAATCTATGACATAAAAGATTAGGTCATTTGAGTGAATAAGGATTGACAAAACTCATAAAAAGAAATTTAATAAATAATGTTGAATCTGGTAAGATTGAGTTTTGTGAAGATTACGTGTTTGGAAAGCAACATAGGGTCAAGTTCTCAACTTCCAAACACATTACCAAAGGACCCTTAGACTATATTCACTCGATGTATAGAAACCTACTAAGGTTACCTCTTTAGGTAGAGTAAATTATTTTATTTCATTCATTGATGACTACTCTAGAAGAGTTTGGGTATATTTTTAAAACATAAATTTGGAGTGTTTGAGAAATTCAAACATTGGAAAACCATGATAGAAAAACGAATTAATGGGCTTGTTAAAATTTTGAGAACAAATAATTGAGGTGAATATACCTCAAGTGAGTTCCTTGACGACTGTAAAAATGAAGGAATTAAATGCCATTTTATAGTACGTAAGACTCCTCAATAGAATGGGGTAGCCGAGAGGATGAATAGAACCTTTATAGAAAAGACTCGTTGTATGTTGAGTCACTTAGGCCTAAGTCACAGGTTCTGGGTTTAAGTTATCAATGCAACTTCTTATTTGATAAACCGATCACCATCTATTCCTCTATATGCTAAGACACTGGAAAAATTTTGTCTGGAAGACCATTAGTGTATTCTCATATGAGAACCTTGGGATGTGCCGCATACACACTTATTCATGAAAGCGAGCGCTCCAAGTAAGACCCTAAATCAAAAAATGTATTTTCCTAGGATATGGTGATGGTGTCAAGGGCTATCGTTTGTGTGATCAACAATCTTACAAAATTATATTATTTAGAGATGTCTCATTTAATGAAAATGAGTTCACTCTCAAATAAAATGAAGAAAATCCTAAACAAATTGAAGAACCAACTCAAAAAATAGAAATAGTTGATGATGTCCATATTGAAGAAGAAATGGATACTCAAACTCAAGATAATAATGATGAACAAGATGTTCAATCATTAGAACCGATTAGCCTTAGAAGGTCAAATAAGACCATTAAACGACTGGCTAAGTACAATGATACTATTGCTTTTGCTCTCATTACTGAAAATGGTGAGCCAAGTTTAGTTCAAGATACTGGAAATGACAAAGATTCTAAAAATGGCAATTAGGCATGCAAGAAGAGTGAGAATCACTCTTAAAAAGTAAAGACTTGGGATCTTGTTGAGCTTTCTAAAGGGAAGAAAGCAATTTGGTGCAAATGGATATTTCGAAAGAAAGATAGTGACGACAATCAAGACACAAAATTCAAGGCTAGACTAGTCGCTAAAAGTTTTTCACAAAAACAGGAAATAAATTACAATGAAGTCTTCTCTCCCGTTGTTAAACACACCTCTATTAGGACTTTGTTAGCAACTGTTGTATGTAAAGACTTATAATTAGAACAAATGGATGTAAAAACCACTTTTCTACATGAAGATCTTAATGATACAGCTTGAAGTCTTTAAAGAAGAGAAGAAAGAGTCTTTGCTTTGTAAGCTAAAGAAGTCTCTCTATGGCATTAAAAAAGCTCCTAGACTATGGTACAAGAAATTTGATTCATACATGTTGAGTCTTGGGTATCATAGAATATGATTGTTGCCTTTATCGAAAGATACCAAAGAAAGTGGTAGAATTTTCTAATTCTATATGTTGATGACATACTGATTACATCCAAATCAATGTCAGAAATTGATAAGCTTAAGAAGCTTCTAATGAAATAATTTGAAATGAAAGATCTTGGTCCTGCTAGCAAGATCCTTGGAATGAGAATTAAGAGAGAGTGTGAAAGGAAAAGATTGTGGCTAATCCAAAGAAATTTTATCAAGAAAATTCTTGAAAAGTACAATATGATGAATGCCAAACTAGTCTCAACCCCTATAGTAGAGCACTTCAAGCTCTCAGCCAAGATGAGTCCTAAATCTCAATTTGAGAAGGACAAGATGAAAAATATTCCCTATGCTAATGTTGTAGGATGTCTTATGTATGCCATGGTAAGCACACGTCATGACTTATCTCAACCTTTGAGTGTTGTGTGTAAGTACATGTCAAAACCAGGAATGAAACATTGACATGCTGTCAAGTGGATGCTAAGGTATCTTAAATGTACCCCAAATCATGGCCTCATGTTTGAAGGTGAAGAAAATTATGATCTTGACCTTTATGGTTATGTAGATTTTGACTATGTTGGTGATCTTGATAGAAGAAAATCTACCACGGGTTATATTTTCATCTTAGTAGATGGAGCAATTAGTTGTAAGTCTATGCATCAAGGTACTGTTGCCTTGTCCACAACAGATGTTGAATATATAGCTGCAATAGAGGTAGCTAAAGAAGTCTTGTGGCTTAAAGGTCTTATAAATGAATTTGAAAAATTGAGTGAAAACATAGACATATATTGTGATAGCCAAAGTGGTATTCACTCAGTCAAGAACCAAGTGTTTTATGCTAGAACCAAACATATAGATGTTAGGTATTATTTCATTAGACAAGTCATTGAAGAGGAAATGATAATGTTAGAGAAAATTAGTACAAAAGAAAATGCAGCTGACATGCTAACTAAATCATTACGTCAAAAGAAATTTAAGCATTGCCTAAACTTGATAAATTTAAACCCCTCCAGGCTCTCTTTGTGGTGGGAAAGAACATAGGTGCAGATTTATTAGGTAGCTTCATTCCCTCACAGTGTAGATCCAATGTTTGGGATCTAACTCATTAACCAATGGTTGAGATTATATCCTAGTCCACTAAAAGTCTCTTTCCCTTTATGTGAAAGAGAAGAAATCTCCAATCCCTTCTTCTTCTCTTCTTTTGCAGGTGGCTACAAACACTATTTCTTCATACAAAAGAAAAGTGGTTAGAAGTAGAAATCATTTCTCTCCCAACGGTCATCTTGTTAAAGCTCTATAAATTTATAGCAAAGAGGAGTAAGAAGAAGGGGGTGTGGAAAGAGAGTATGTACAAAAAAAAAAAAGATTCTTGAGAAGATTATCAAGTCATAAGAGGAGTATTTGTTGTTAACTGTCCAACAACTTCTTTTGTAATCTCTTTTGGCTTCCTTGAAGAGCTCTTTTGTATTCTAAATTCTCCCCCATTGTAAGAGAGAAAGTGAGGTTTCTTGTTGCTCTTGTATTCTTCTTAAGATTAGTGGATTGTGCTTTATATAAGCATCGTGGAGGAAGGCCTATTGTGCTGAATCACGTAAAAATTCAGTGTGTTGTTGTTCTTGTCTTTCTTCCCTATTTTTTCCCTCAATTATCTTGCTACCTTGAATTGCATCCATTTGACTAAGTAAAATCAGTCCACGTTGTTTACAACACCACCAACTACTATAGTCATTATTGCCACTGCATTATCTCTATCATTTTTCTCTATAACTAATTTTAGTATTTTTTATAACCAATTTAAGTATGTATTCATTGTTTTTCATTTACCATAAACGAAATCATGTTAATTTGGTGATATGTTCATTATTTATCTCTTAGATGGGTATAGGATCTGGGGATTCATTCTCTAATTTTTTTTCCTTGTTTGCTCAATCTTTAGTTTGGTGCAGATTTGGTCCACCCACTTAAAGATCGCCCACAGTCTGTGCATATGTAGTGCGCAACACATGGCGTTGAAAAAGTGATTTACACTTTTTAAGGAGACGATTTTCATTTTTTTGGTGACACATGTCGCATGTTGGATATGTGTGGACCATGGGTGTTCGTTAAGGGGGCTAACCAAATTCCAAGGGTCTTTAGTTAGTGCATTGGAATTTGATCAACATTTCCGATAAGTTAGGAATAAATTGTCCTAATAAACTTTTTTTTTTTTTTTTTTGAATCAATAGGGGGAATTAATCCACTATCTCAAAGAAAAAAAATTAAATCAAGGGGGTGGACCAAATCATACATCAAAACGACATGCATTATGTAGATCAAATGTGCATGATCTAGGAATGCCATAAGCTTTGTCAAAACCTCAAAGTAGGAATCCATCGAAAAATTCAACAAGTATTATGGTGGATGAGTAATCAATGATGCCCTTATATATAATTTGGTACAATGCAATAAGTGAATCATTGGTCCTTGCTTTATCTATTTTACTAAAATCATATGCTAATATTCTCTTAATATGCTTACATTAATCAACAAATTGTCCATAAAGAGAAGCATAACAACAACATTCTACTCTTTCAAAATACAAAATAATCAATGATATCATTTAAGCAAACGATAAGTATATAATTCTATATAATTTATCATATGGGATCATTTTGTTACAGTTTCTAATATGATACTCATTCTTTTAAGAGTGTAAGATTGCATTTGAGTGATATATAAGACTCATGTGCATTTATTATTATGCTACATTAACTTGCCTATTAGAAATTATATGCACATAATTCTTATATAATAAACAATGTATTATTGAGGTTTCAAAAGCTTTAAGCCTTCAAACGAATAATGTCTTTGTATTGAGATAACAATGTATTATTGAGGCATTCACAATAATGACTAATCCTCCTTAATATGTATATCAATATTAGTTGGTTAACATAAGACATGGTTTTTGAAGTTGATATTGAAATGTCACAAAAGTCATCCTAGAGGGGGGTGAATAGGATTTCTCAAATTTATCTAACCCCTTTTTAAAGTTGTCTTGTGGATGTTATTAATTATTGTCACACTTAGCTCAATTATGTGAATGTGTGCTTCAATGTAACTACTCAAGAACAATATTAAGCATATGCTAAGCAATAGTAGTATAGAGTGTACAGATGGAGAGACAAGCAATCACACAACCACAAACCACAACACAAGATTTATAGTGGTTTGGCACTAGGGCCTACGTCCACTCTACTAAAGCTCACTACCGAGCTTAGGTATATTTTATTTAGGTACAATTACAACCTTGGTCAATATACAAACCTAACTACTTACTCAATGCCAAGCTAAACAACAACACTTGGTGTCTCTGGCGATTGCGCATTACTTTCGGCCGTCTCCGGCTGAGGTAGTCAAGCTTCTGGTGTCTCCAGCGGAAGCAAAGTAATAAAAATAGTGAATATGAATGCAAATGAATGCAAATTCAAGAAAATATTACCATAATATGGTTGATGTTACTAGTTGCTCAATGTGTGGGATGCTCCTTGTTGAGCTAATATGCCTTAGCTACCCACAAGCTCCAGGTACTTGTCTTTAGTGCTCCTTGAGCTCAGCCAAAGGTGAGTTCCTCTTGGGAAAGTGCTCACCACAACCCCTTCTGAATAGTAGAAGTGATGCTCAATAGGAGAGAACGAATGAGAGAGAGAAGTGTAGAATGCTAGCTACTAAAGCTCAATAATCTATAGGTAATGGAGGTTTGCACAGTGAAGAGGGCTGTCAAAATAGTATGCCTCTTAGCTCTCTCAAAAATAACTTGGAGTGTTAGAGATATCTTACCCTAAAGGGAAAAAGACCATTTTATAGTAGGGAGGAGCATCCAAGGCCCTAGAATAGGTATATGACAAATAGAGATGCATTTTGGGCCTTTAGATGGACCAAAATGGGGTTCAAATTTAAAGAATTTCTCCTAAAATTTCGTGAATTTTTTTTTCAAAAATACCCTCCAAACTGTTTGGGGGTTTCACAATCAATTTAGGCTCCAAATCGGTTGTGAAATCCGTAATCGATTTCGAGTGCCTATCAAGCCCCAAATCGATTTGGAGTTTTACAATCGGTTTGGGTTCTGAGAATTTTTCCCAAAACTCTTATCCAAATGGGTTTTGGCCTATTGGTTTCGGCCTCGGGTGTGATGTTTTTAGATGAAAAATTGTACCAAAACCGATTGCAAGTTTCGCAATCTGTTTTGATTGAAATTTTTTGAACTTTAGATTTGGGATGATTTCTTTGGGCTGTCCTTTGGCATCTGAGGCTAGGTATTCTTAGGGACCCTAAACCATGTCTAGGATTACTTTTAGGCACACAAAATGATGTGCATGCATGATATATACCTTTCTTGGTGTGCCTCTTGTCGGTGCTCTTCCTTAGCCTTAGGTCCTTCTTGGCTTCATGATATGACCTTGTGAGCTCACATAAGATACTTACAAGACTCCTAGCACTACCCATATGCCCATGGAATTGACATACATCAACTATCTCCCCCTTGTCAATTCCATGGAAAAACCCAAATACACATTTATATACAAATTACATTAATTTCCCATAACCCAAATACATGGACTCATCAATACACAAGAGTAGGAGTTCTGCTCAATAATCTTGAAATCACTTGTGCTTTGAGTCAATAAGCCCTGCAATCACAACCACAAAACAACCACATTTCTCATGTCAATTGGCCAATGTATAAACAATATATATGAGTAATGTGAAGCATGAGAGAATATGTATAAAATGTGCATCAAGTGAGTTGTTTTGATTTTTAATTTGATGTTGATGTTTTAGCCTTTTTAGCTCCCCCTATATTAGTTCTCTCTCACTAAGCTCATGTCCTTGTACCTCTCATGTGGTCCTATGTGAATTGAGTGACTCCCTCTCACAGCATCTCCACAAAATGCAAATGTGAATTTGAAAGTATCTCTCCCCTTTTTTGGCAAGAATTGACAAGTATATGAATTGTAATATAGACAAAGCCAAAGATAAAGAGGAGATAAATGGACAAACAGAATAAATAGATAGCCATGACAAATAAAATGCTTAATGGGCTACAAGCAGTGATGCATAGGGAATCATCCCCAAGTATAAGATAGACAAAAAAAAATCTAACAAGGGAAGCCCCAATAGGGCATAATCATCTATAAAAAAATAGCACATCACTCAAAATCACTGCTCTCAGTAGTAATGACTCTCTCAGCTCCATCCAAAAGTTGATCCTCCTCATCCTTATAATAATAATCATCATTATCATCTCCTCCATCATCCTTATCATCATCTCTAACAACATCAATAGCTCTTACATCTTGGACTTGCTCCTCACAAACCACTCTAACACCTGGTGTAATAGTGGCTTCATCCTCTAACTAAGGGTCTACTCGTAGCTGTGGAGACTGCACCTCCAACCTAAGCTCGACCTCAGACTCAGAGTCAGACGAACTCACTGATCCCAAGTGGATGAGATGCTCTAGATGATCAGTGTTGTAGCACCCTGCAATCTACTTTTGGTTGGAAGCCAAGGTCTTCTGGTTCTTTAAGACTTTGGAGACCTTCCTGACCAGAGTATTGAGATTCTATCCTAGAGGGGGGGCTGAATAGGATTTGTCATACTCTTTTCAATTAACTTAATTTATTGTGGTTTATCTTACAATCCTTGTTAGTTATTTTAGCATTATATGGATTCAATTATCTACTATCAAGTTTGTCAATTGACTCTTAATTGGTAATGCAAATAATAAACACAATTACATCAATCACATGAACACAAAATATAGCAAATGTACACAACCACAACACAGAGGTTTATAGTGGTTCGGCACTAAGGCCTATGTTTACTCCTAAAGCTCAATCCAGAGTTTCTCGTGATTTTATTTAGATTGAATTACAAACAATCTAGGTAAAATTCACACAAAACCCTTTCTACTTGCTATGGAAGCTAAACCTATATGTCTCCAAAGAGTGCAATACTCCTTCCGATGTCTCTGGCGGAAGGGATTCAAACAATGAAATATTGAATAGATACAAATTTGCCTCATGTAGGTTGATATCTTAATGTGTACCGAGTGTGGATCCTCCTTCTAGTGAGCTGATTTACCCTTTCTTCCACCGTTTGAAACGTAATAGAGAATAAGCTTTTGGGCCTTGTGAATCATTGGTTTCCTTGCAACGAATAGTCAACTAATCTCTCTTCTTTTGATATATGATGTAGTATGCTTAGAGAGAAAGATCACTCAAGTATTTTCAATAGTACGAGATCAGATACGCAGTAAGCACACAGACTTCTTTTCTCAGACAAGATTTCTTCTTTTTCGTTAATTGCTCTCATTGCTAAACCTAGGGTATTATCACCCTTTTATAGAGTTAAGCTTCATTTTAGTCCATAGGATTAGAACATTTTCTAATGGATAAGTCCTAAGAAAAGTCGGATTAGAATCTCAAAAATAAAAACCAATTTTTGTGAAATCCGGCGCTGTGATCGATCACACTTTTTCTGTGATCGATCAAGCCTTGAGATCACAACTCTCGGGAGTATTTTTTTTCTTGAAAATTGACTTGTGATCGATCAGGGTCTATTATTTTTCTGCACTTTGTCTTGTCTCACTTTTTTGGTTTTGGGTCTTTTCCCTTAGTCTTTTTGGGATAGTTACAAATGCATTTTGGCCCCTTTTTGCACCTCAAATTTATTCTTATGTTTGATCTTAGTGGTTTTAGTGTATAGTGTTAACTGTGGATATTTTTCGAGGTTAGTGCCTATCACGAGCTTCTATTGAGCCTTCTTTTTGTCAGTCTTCAGCTTTAGCTTCTTTGCGTTGAGTCTTCAACATGGATCTAGAATTTATTCTTCAACTTTGGTACTTGTCTTGATCTTGTAGGTCTTTAGTCCATCTTTTCCTTCTTTCTTTTGAGCTTGGATTACTATCTATTTTGGACTTGACACTTTACAACTCAGCTGTTTTGACATGGGATTGACAATACATAGACTTAACAAGTGTATAGGAGGGTCATCATCAAGGTACTTGAAGTGGTGGTGCATGCACAAGAGGGTCCAACTATGAGGCCTGAGGTTATGTCAAGCAGGCCTATCTTCTGCAGGATGCCATGCCCTACTGCTTTTCTAGCTTTATGACCCTTAAGTACCACTTTAAAGGGCACCTTCACTGCCTGGAGAATCTAGGTGTTGAGAAGGTGCTGAGATAGGGATAAGGTAGGCTCCCAGTCAAATGTGCCACCTCATGCGACCTGATCATCGTGTGGCAAAGGATGGCTGGGAGATCGATCTGATGGTTGTTAAGGATCCCATCAATGAGGTATACAGTGTCGTCCGTCAACACACTCCTATTGGTGGTAGGGAGTATGTTGGAGGTAAAGATGCAGTGAAGGACTTGGAGAATGGGCCGACATTGCTTGTGAAGTAGACGATTGGGCCAGTTCATGAATTTCTTGCATAAATTCTCCACCATTATGCCTTTCTGCTCCAAGGTAAGGTAGTGAATCGAATACGCCACTAGAGCTGGAGGATGAGGTGCCCCGAAGATCTTGGAGAGGATGGTGGGGTTGACTTCCACAGGGGTGTTGCACACCACGGTCTAAAACAAGAGTGCCTTGTTGTCAATATCAAACATATTCGCGTAGAAGACATTAATGACCTCTTCCTGGAAGGGCCCTGACAATGAAATGTTCATCTTTGTCTTCTAGTCACTCTGTTAACTGAGCCGTCCGTAGGGTCTCAACATTGATTGATCTCTCCGTGATGATGGAGCAATGCAAGAAGATGCATTGGAATCTCTTTAAGCTCACAGCATCACGACAGGGAGACAAAGAAGTGATAGGTCTCTTTAACCACTCTCATGGTGGTGATTAAGTCACTGATTGCTTCCCGGGGTTGCGAGGAGGGTTGGATGAAGATCCCCCCTTGGACGTAGTCGTCTTGGTGCGAGGAAGCATGATCGCAGTGCTAGAAGACAAGATGTCAAAGGGGAAACCAAAAAATGGAGAAATGGAGGTTCTAAGAGAAAACAAAAGGTTGTTAGAAGTGAAAATGACAAAAAATGATCCATTTTTCTCCTTTAAAATCACATGTAATTAATTAGACAGAAATACTGTTAGGTCTTATTTATTGTCAATATCCATGCACAAAACAATGAAGTACATATAGTGGTCATGTAGTAGGACTTTATGTTGTAACTGTGTACGTTCATGTAAGTCCAAAAAGAGAGTCCGGGAAAGCACTATGATGAAGGTCTTGAAGCCGGGATGACCAAGCTAAAGAGACTCAAGTGTTGTTGAAGAATTCCTTAGTCTTAAGTGCTAGCTACCTCAAGGAAGCCAACATCCAAAATTTGAGGGTAAAATCGT
>JAOXJP010057923.1:0-15766 GCA_025762735.1 Platanus orientalis | reverse complement strand
GTGAAGGAAAAATCTGATATTTTATATAAAAATCATGGATTTTGATTATTGTAGACATAGGTTTTGAACTTGCATCTGATCTCTGTACTTTAACCTGATTCAAGCATGAAAGCATAAATATATGAGTAAAATTTTCTGCAAAATAGTGTATGTATCACCATATTGTTGGATCTTATTATATGTTATTTACACCTATATGTAAATTCTAGAATGATCGGTAAAAAAGATTAATGTATTAAGTTATAGGTACAACGTGAGATTTTGAAAAGAAATCTGTAGATTGTTTTAGGATGGTCAAGCAAATCCTTGTTTTGAAAGTAATACAGTATTGTTAAATGTTAGATCAAGTTACTACTATATGTAAGAGTGTTATATATGTAGAATGATTAAATTGTTATTGTTATGATATCTGCAATATAAATTGTTAAAGTTATGAACTCTTTTATATGAATTTGTGAAAAATATGATCTCTGAAAAGCTACATGTTATGTTTGATTTTTATACCAACCCTTCATCATCCAAGGGTTATTGTGATGATGCTCATTGCACCTGGCTTATGGTGTAAGTGACCCTTTTGCTAGGGTGATGTTTTAGGGTTAACCCTTCACCAGGGGTAATGAGGCTTGAAAAAACCCTTCGCTGGGGGTAATGAGGCTTGAATAGACCATTTTCCAGGGATAATGAGGCTTGAACAGACCCTTTGCCGGAGGTAATGAGGCTTGAATAGACTCTTCACTAAGGGTAACGAGGCTTAAACAGATCCTTTTGTTGGGGGTTAATAAGCTTAAATGACATCGTATTGTAATGCATTGTCTTTGGCATGAGACTACTGAAATATTATATGTGAATGTCTGAGTGCTATGTGAAAGAATGAAAAGAAAGTAAAACTTAAAAAAGACTAAAATCTGAAATATGCAAGGAAAGAAAGTAAGAATGCTACATGTTAAGAAAAGTGATAAGAAAACGAATGGAAGTAAAATGAAAAAACAAAGGTAAAAGAATGCTAGTTTTATGAGATTGATTGTATATATTATAGTATAAGTGAGTGAGAAATTAGTATTGTAACTACTATTTTATCATCTCTTATTGTCTCATCTACTTCTACTTCATTTTACTATTTTTATCATATCGTGCAAGTCTTAACCATACTTTTGTATATCATTGCATCTTTTTTACTAGGCTTTTCAAACTCACTCAATACTACACAGGAAACGAAGAGGAAGAAGAGTTAGAGCATGAAGAAAGATGATGCTAGAAGGATTGTGGTTCTAGTTGTTGAAATGGAGAGATGATTAGTTTATTGTTTCAGATTTTATTTTAGACATTGTTATTTATTCAAGAGATGTAATAGTTACTTGCTTTCAATTTCAACACTTTAGTATGAAATGGTTATGTCTTTTAGCATGGTTTGAATGGTGGTTACAAGATTTATATTTCATATTCACTATGGATTTTATATGAATATAGTTGAGGTGTTAGCTTATTATTCCATTGTGATTGATTGAATGTGATGAATGGATTGAGCCTATGGTAATGCACATGAGTGCAAAAAGAAAATTTACATGCAGAAATTGATAAAAGAGTGTGAATGATAAGGAAAAAGAAAAAAAAATACATGTAATGGTAATACCTCAATATATGAATGAATGATGTTGTGTCTTGAAATTTGTGTCTTTTGGATATGGGTTTCAGGTCGCCACATTGTTGATGTAAATTGTCAATTCCATGGTGTATAAAATACATAGAGTGGTAGATTAGGCTTGACATGAGCATATTGCATATGTTAATCATTGTCATAATCATGAAGTGTTTGTGGGTCTCATTGAAGACAAATTACAAGCACTTGAAGCCAAGGATGAATCCTTCCCCAAGCCATAAGAGTTTCATACTTGAAGACTAAAAGCTTCATGGAACTCAATAAAGGTATATGAAGGTAAACATAATGATAGACATAGGTTTGAAAGACCTATCAACCTTTATGTGTCTTTATGGACCAAGCCATGGCACTTGCATAAGTCCTAAGAGGCTTGGGTGTAAGATTAAGGATAAATAGCAGCAAAACAGGGGAATAGGATCGATCCGAGGGGTGTCGGATCCATTTGCACTTTGCAGATCAATCCAAGGGGTTGTCAGATTGATCCGACATGGCCCCTAGATCAATCCAGGTGGTCTTGGAAGTTTTTGTCTGAGACACCAGATCAATCCGACAGATCCGGTTCAATCTAACAAAACCAGATCAATCCAATAGTGCCAGATCAATTTGACATCGCAGAATCACAATATATATATATATATATATATAAATAGAATGAAATAAAATATGCAATGGGGATTATTTGTCTGTTGGGGATTATGCCAAATCAAAGGTGTATGACTTATCTCGTACCCTATAAGTACATTAGGGTTTTCATTGAGTTGCACAACACATGAGAACATCAAGAGAGATTTCTGTGCAACGAGAAGAAAACTTAAGGCATTCAATCCTCCAAACATTCAAGGCTCTATTTATGAACCTTCATTGAAGATTTTAAGAACCTTCTAGTGCTTCCCAAGCAATCTATACCTGAAGATCAATAGAGGGAAGCAAGGAAAAAGGTTTACTCTCAAGCAAACCTTCATAAGATGCCCCAAGTAGCAATGTAGCATTGCTTGGGAGGTTGGTGGAAAAGTAAAGCATATAAGCTCATCAAGGAGCAACCACCATTCAGTGAGTTACATGCCATACTACAACCTTATGAGGTAATTTTTATTGACTTAATTTAAATTTATAAGACCTTAGTACCTTTGTCGGAGACATCGAAGGTTAGACCACTCCCACCAAAGACACTGGGAGTAGACCTTAGCACTACTTCCAGAGACACCGGTAGTGTAAACTTAGCACCTTCATCAGAGACATTGGAACTTAGACCACTTCTGCTGAAGACATAAGGAGTACACCTTAGCACTACCACTGAAGACACTAGTAGTGTAGACTTAGCACCTTCGCCCAAGACACATAAGGTGTAAACGATTCTTACTAGAGACACCAAGAATAGATTAACACTCACCGGAGACACCAAGTGTGGATAGGGTTTAGAATTTTACCTTGATTGTAAATGTATTCAATCTAAATAAAATCTAATAACTTAGTGTGAGCTTTGACAGTGGATGTAGGCCAAGTGCTAAACCACTCTAAACTTTTATGTTGTGTGAATGCTTGTGTCATTGTCTATATACCCCATTAATGAGGCCATGTCATTAGGAATGTGTTGGAATGACTAGTATGGATAGGACTAAGGAGTATTGGAGCTACTCTTCCAAGTTTAATACAAACCGAATTAGGGGATGAATTCTTTTATAAGGAGGGGTGAATGTAACACCCCGCATTGTACTAGAAGGGTAAAAGTGTAATTTTATCCCATAAGGGTAAAATTATCATTTAAAATGTCTTAGATAGACCTAGACATGAGTTAGAATGAGTTAGTGGACAATTAGACCACTTGGGTTTGACTCTTGAAACCCGAGGTGAACAAAACCAAGAATTAAGCAAAAACCATTCATGACCCAGTTAGCGTGATCAGTCACAACACAAGGGACACACTTCTCGGGTGTTTCAAATCCAGCTTGTGACTGGTCACAAACCCCATGATCATTGACGCCATGACTTGTTACAAACCCCATGACCTGTCATGCCTAGAAATCCTGAAAAGTCCAGAAATTCTAATTTTTGTCACTTTTATGACGTGGCTTACTTCCATTTGACCCCCATACGTGTGGGATCTTGTCTAGGAAGACTCAAAACCCTATTTAGACTTCATTTAGGTCATTTTTCCTTATTAGATCAAAGAGGAAAAGGCTTAGAGAGATTAGGGAAGTTCTTGAGCTAATAGAAAGAGATTCTTCCTCATTTAAATAAGTTTCACTCCTAACTTTGAAAATCTTCAAAGTTACCTCATTTTCTTCTTAAATCTTCATGTTTTATGTAATTTACACTAATTTTACATCATTTTACAGAGAATAGAGAAAAATGAAATGAGGTTCTTAGAAGTCTTTTATTGAAAAAATCTTTAATCTATGGATGTTTTCTCATATGTTTATGAATCACTTTGGTAGGATCTTAGAAACCCCACCCATCGTAGTGATTTGTAATGAGATCTTACAATTTTATGTTAGGATCTTATAAATCCCTAATTTAAACTATGAGGAAAAGTGGATTTCCATGCTATCTATATGTATTTCCTTGAAGTGATGATTCTCATGCATTGTGAATCCTTATAAAGTAGGATTCTATAACTCTATATTTTCAATGAAAGGAATTGATGGATGATTTGCTTGATTTTTCATAAAAAGTATGATTGTTTGGATTAGTGATGATCATCTCTTTAATATGTTGGATTAAGATAACTATGAAACATGTTGGTCTCCATGTAATGATACTAGCATATTTTTGTGAGTAAATTGCTTAAGAAACTCTATGAAATGATTCAATTAAGATATGCTTAAAGATAATGAATTATTGGATGACATATATGTTTGAATTATTATCTAGGACATTGTCCATGCTTTGTGTATAGATTCTATGATGTTTGGAAAAATATGTATGGTTATATGATTTCTCTCATTCATAAGGTTAGGAATGATTTATTCATGTTGCACATGTTCTTGATCATGCTAGTAAACTTATATTATGAGAATATGGTTGCCCCTAACCTTATGATTATGTAATATGTTAAGTTATTGTAAGACAAAGTAATATGTCTAAAAATGGATAACATGTGACATGAATAAATGATAAGAAGAATGAAATAAGTTAAGTAAGAAAAGTAAAAACAAGTGTCTAATAATGAAGGTCCCACCATAAGGAGCTAAATGATGACTAGTGTTTAGAGAAAGTAAAAGTAACTAAGATATAAACGATAAAGAGTATGATGGCCCTTCTATTAGGGTAATAGTGTAATGGTATAATGACCCTCCCATTGGGGGTTGATAATGCAATAGTATGATGCCTCTCCCATTGGGGTAATAATGTAGTGGTATGATGATGGCCCTTATGGTTAGGGATAACACAATATGCCAAAATGTATGGAAGTGAAAGAAAGTGTAATCAAGTGGACTCAAATGTAAGTGTAAGAAGGTTTAATGATGGCCCTTCCATTGAGGTAATAATGCAATGGTATGATAAACCCTCCATAGGGTATAATGAAATGACAACCTTTCCATTGAGAATTAATCTCAATAGAAAAGTATGATGGTCATTGCCATTGTGGAATAACACAGTCTGCCAAGGTATGAAGTAATGCTAAAGGTCCCATTATTGGGAAATGGAAATTTTGTAAGAAGAGAATAAAAATTATAAGAAAAGAAACTATATCAAGAAGAAATGGAAAGTAAATAAGCCATATCAAAGAATAAAATGTCAAGATAAGAAATGGAAGTCTAAGGCTTTAAACATAATGAAAGATCCATAAACTATGTATGAATATGTCATATGATGGCTCTTTCATTGGGGTATAATTCAATGGTATGATGTATATAATGCCTCTTCTATTAGGGGATCATGCCACATGTCAAAGAATAAGTAAAGTAAAGGTCTCACCATTAAGGTAGAGAATAAAATATGATAATAAAGTAAGAAATGTTCATGAGATACGTAAAAAAAGTGAAATCGTATTAAGAATGAACAAAAAGGTATGAGAAAAGAAAACGACAAAGAAACAAAGAAAATATATAAGCTTTGAAGGTAAGTAAGGCTATAAGTCATGTAAAGAAAGAAAAGTATCAAGATAAAGAAATAAAAAAAAATACCTAAGTTTTCTAAGTAAGAGAAAAAATTCATAAGTTATGTAAGAAAAGAAAGTTACGTGAAGAAAAAAAAAAAAGAACAGAAGTTATTAATGAAAATATAAGTCATCAATATGAATAAGAAAAGAAAATGTCAAGAAATGAATGAAATCACATACCTATTAGAAAGAATATCAAAACCTATAAGATATGTATGAAAAGAAGAAGATGTAGCCTTAAGAGAATGATGAGTCAAACGAAAATACAATATAGCTTTCTTCTGTATGAGACAGGTGGAGCGCCAGAAGAAAAATGGCGCGCAGCTGATGAAGACGGATGAGGGCCACGTGGATATTCTTCGCGTACTGAGAAGTCACGAGCTGAATTCGGTGGAGCGCCAGGTGGCAATGGCACGCTATGCAGAGTCACGGGTTGAAGTGGGGAGAGGACAGTCTAGTCAGAGTCACTAGTACCGGGATATCCGGTAAAAGGTGACTCATCTGATGAGGTGTCCCCAAGGTGGCCAGTGCGCTCGAAAAAGTCAAGAAGTCCTTCGAACAGTGAGGCGGAGATGGCGTCATCTTGGGCGGTCGGGTTTTCCAGAATATGGGGCAGAATCTGATCTATGGTGGTGTGGTTAAGGGCGCACATAGATTCTTGGAATAGGTCCCATGTGGCGGGATGAAAATGACGATGGGTCATGTAATGGAAGGTGCTCCAATTCTGGAGGTGAGCTCGGGGTGAATGGGTGTAGTAGGAATGATAGGGGTGTGGTGGCGGGTCTGAGAAATCTTGAATGAAGTCAGTAGGGTTGTGGAAGGTGATGATGGCATATTGAGCCTGGATGGGGGTGAACATGGATTGCCAAACAGGTAAGGGGTGGAACCATCTGAGGAAAGTTGCAAAATGGGAGAGATGTCTGGGAATTGCAGGGTTGACAAAGGCTTGGGTGATATAAGCAGAAACCAATGGGATATCAAAAATGAATGCAATGGTAAATTTCTCAAAGAGGTACCACAGGAAGCACAAGGCTTCTTTTGGAAAGTGGTAGTACCGGCGGATGGTGAATGGGGCAAGAAAGGGGTACTGTGGGTGGGGAATGTGGGAAAAGATACGACCATGTCATCTTAACTGAAGGGTGAGGAAGGTGTGGAAATTGTGGGAGCTGCGGGTTTGTTGGATATAGGTCATGAGGACGGCTTGGACATCAGGGGGAAGATGGGAGATGTGGGTTAATGGGTCATCAGGTGGGATGGGGGTAAGGGGATACATAAGGGAAATTGGGGACACCTCATCAGATGAGTCACCTTTTACCGGATATCCCGGTACTAGTGACTCTGACTAGGCTGTCCTCAACCCACTTCATCCCGTGACTCTGCATAACGCGCCATTGCCACCTGGCGCTCCACCGAATTCTGCTCGTGACTTCTCAGTGCGCGCCGAATACCCACGTGGCCCTCATCCGTCTTCATCAGCTGCGAGCCATTTTTCTTCTGGCGCTCCACCTGTCTCATACAGAAGAAAGTAATAGTGTATTTTGTTTCAGTTTCGCCATGCAATCTATCTATAAATAAGCTTGTTTTGTAAGAAGAAAGGCAGACTGGGGTGTGTCCAGATTGCCTATGCTCTCAGTAGTCTTCTTAGCTCATCTCCCTTTCATTTCTGTTTCAGTTTCTGTAGTTCTCCGACTACCCTGCCTCACTGTAGAGGTCGTCGTGTTCCTGTAAGTAAGTACTGTTAATGTTTATATATTCCGGCTCTATATTCCGGTAAACTCTGTGTTCTCTGTGTATCTCCTGTTAGTTCCTGTGTTTCCTGTTAGTTCCTGTGTCAAACTTCCCACCGAATACATTTTTTAATCTCTCCCTTTTGTAAACTTTACTCAAAGAGCAACTAGGTTGTTTATTATCTTTTAGGCCTATTTTGTCAATGGTGCTTTGTTAAATTTATAGAGGTCCCTGAAACCTACCCTTCCTCCCAAATCTCCTTTTTTTTTTTTTCCTTAGTACGTCTCATTTTACCCAATTAATATATTTTTCATTTTCTTTTTGTTTCTACCATAAGATCCTTTCTTTTATCAATATTTTTGCATAAACTCTTTGGTAATAGAAAACAGGACATGACATAGGTTTGTAGGGCACTAAATACAACATTCAGGAGCACTTCTTTCCATGCTTGGTTTAACATCTTCTATGTTCATCCCTGGATATTGTAACTAACTCTATCTTCTATATAGGAAAATAGTTTAACCTTATTAGCTGCTAGATGGGATCGTAATCCTAAATATCTTCTTGGTACACTAACCTATTTTATGCTTAACTCTTTAACCATTATTCTCCAAACTTGGTTTGGAGTATATTTGCTAAATAAAGTTTTTGACATTTCATAATTAATTGTTTGTCCTGATGCCTTGCTATAATTTTCTAGCTATTTCTTTCTTTATTTATTTATTTTTTCCATATTTTATTTTAGCCTTAGAAAAAAATGTAACAATCATCTACAAATAGAAGATGTATTATCTCTTGGTTATTTTTCTTAACTTTTATTCATTCTATTTTCTTTTCTTCTTCCATTTGAAATTCCGAGATGGGATCTTAGAGGAGGGTAAATAGAATCTTTATACTTATTTAAATTTTTTTCACAATTTGATCCTCTTTTGATTTACTTATAGTTTAACTTATAATGCAACGGAATAATTAGCCAGTCAATCAAATTTGGTTCATTTTTAAGTTTTTAAGTGGTTTACTTAATTCTCTTTAATTTCCTTAAGTTCACACATAATTATGACTTAAGTAAATTAACAAGCAAATGTTAATTACCATATGACTCTATCATTATTTATAGTTGTGTATAACAAAGTGGGAGCAGGGAAACTAGTTTTACTTTAGAGATTGATTAAAAGATAAACAATGCAAATCAAAGCAATTAAGGAAACACACCACAACACAAGTATTTTATAGTGGTTCGACACTCCAGGCCTACATCTAATTTTAATCGGCTCACCTCTGAGCCTATTAATTTTTATTAATAGTTTTATCCAACTATTATAGGAAAATTAACAAACCTGAGATTTACTTACAAGTTTCAGATAATCCACTCTCTTGTAAGTACACTCCCAATGACTCCAATAGGCGCGTTTCATCAAGTGACTCTGAAGGACTAATGTACACTTGACTCCAACAAGTATAAAGAGAATTTGCCTCTTGCTAAAGGCTGTGAACTTCAATAGAAGTGTTAAAGGTTGTAGACTCCTTTTTTTATGCGGGGTGCCTATTGTATAGGCTGATTTGACTATGAGAATCCACCATTTAATTTCCAAATAGTGTAACTATGGGTTTAGTTAACTTACAATAGGACCTTGACGGGTTAAAACTATTTATACAACTCCAACGTCACAAGGTCCTAAGTATTTGACTGGTTTGACATAAAACCTCATTCTTTAGGCTTGATTTAACTATCAATTCATTCACCGTTCATGTCCAAGCTATTGGGGATTAATCCCCTATTTATAGAGTGGCAAAAAAGCACTCTTGAAGCCCTCAATGGCTTTTTTCCAACGGTAAAAAATAGAGCTATTTGGAAGAAATTTGAATCCAATTCTAGTGCTAATAATTGATCACAAAATCTGGTGATTGATCATTAATTTGGTGACCAATCATTGGTTTAATCTTGATTTTTTAAAATCTCTCGTCAAGACGATTGTTTTGAGTACTTACGAGTCACGTGAGGACATCGGGATCAAAAGTTATGGTTGTTTTAAGCTAGGCCATTTTATTTTTCATCACTTTTTTTTTTTTTAATGTTTTACTCCATTTTTTTGCTAATTTTGGCTATGGTGATTGATCAAGAAGTTTGGTGATCAATCATGGATGTTGATAGATCACCAACCCCTTGATCAATCATGGGGTGATCGATCATCAACATGGTAAATGAGCTTCGAGTTTTCTAGCATTTGAGCAATTTTCAATGATGATCAATCACGAACTTCGGTGATTGATCACCAAGTCTGATTTCAAACAATTTTTTTTTTTGTTTTCCTGTTTTAGCACTTTTCAGACTTGTGCTTTTCAGACTTGTGTAGGTCTTTCTTTAAAGTTTGAATAGGTCTTTTCAAAACCATTATAGGTCCATTTGGTTCACTCTTTGGTCCACACTTTGTGAGACCTTTTGGGTCAACCTAACCATCCTATGGTTCAAGCCAAACCCACTTGCCAACTTTTACTAACCTTACCTTTGGATTTGACTTTGAAATTCAATGTTCACTTTGAGGTTGAAACTCTTGAGACTTGATGAGATCTCCAACACTGTTTTGAGTTTTTGATGCTTGTGATCGTCCTAGATTTTGAATTCTCCTTGAAACTTTGACTAGACTTGAGTTGGACTTACAAAGATCGTCAGTTATACACTTAGTCCTCTACAATGACCACACTGCATGTACTTACAAGTTTTGGAATAGGCATTGACAATACAAAATACCTAACACCATTCTCTTGAAGTTTGCTAACAAACCTTCCATACATATTAGGAATAGGTAGAGTGAGATAGGTTCTCCTTGCCTAAGACCTTTACTAGGACTCCATTGTTCACTTGGAGCTCCATTAATTAATATATTATAAGAAACTAATGTTACTAGCTATAGCCTATCCATTTACTATTGAATTCCATTTTTTCTAATATATTTTTCCAAGAAATTCTATTCCACCCTATCGTATGCTTTATTGATATCTAATTTTAATGTCATACAATATTGGTCACTTTTATTCATTTTCATAAACCTAAATATTTCATGTGCTATCATTAAATTATCAATTATCTGTCTCTTTTGAATAAATACGCATTGATTCAGTGGTATAATATAATGTATAATATTCTTAATTCTATTTGCTAAAGTTTTGGATATGATTCTGTAAAATACATTACATAAGCTCATAGGTATATATTGGGTTACCATTTCTGAAATTAAGGTAAGAAAAATTTGAATTATATATTTTATTTAGTATTATTTAGTATTTCTAAAATTGCTTCCATAATGTTCTCCCCTACTATTTCCTTATACTCCTGATAAAAGCCAGCTTGGAAGCTATGTGGTCCTGGGGCTCTGAGTTTCCCCATATCAAAAATAACTATTTTTAATTTTTTCTTTATCGAAAGGTCTATCTAAATAATTTTGTGATGCTTCTAATAGTATTAATGCATTATTATCTAGAATATTATCTTTATGTAAATTTTGAGGTTATAGTTTGTGTTTGAGAGGAGGATGAATATGGGTTTACTAATGTAGTAAAGTGAACTTATATATATATATATATTCTCATGAACATATTAATCGATGGTTAATTCTCTGCTTATGGGCATTTAACAGCTTGAAAATACTCCTTTCTTTGATCCTAAATAGGCTAAAAACATTCCTTAATTTGTTGGATCACTAGGAAATGTTTCTCAGCAATTGTCAACTTCATTATTTTGAGGTACATTCACTATTGATTTGGGTCCTTTGCCTCAATAGTCAATGCAACCTTGACCATACGTATCAATTAATATTATTCCACCTCATCATCCAATGGTCACACACACTTGAGATAAGTAGTGAAAACCCAAGGCGAAGTAGAGTTACCACACGAGTATAGGTATTGTTGGAGATAGTCTTCATGCTAGTTCAATCCCAATGGAACCCAAAATGGTTCAATCAATGTTGAAACATTTTATAAGGGCTGCTGCTATGAGTGAAGAACCATAAATTTTATAAAACAAGTCATCATGGAGTCTAGAACTATACTTACTTGATACAAATGTAGTAGGTTGTTGATAGATCTCACTACAATATTAAAAGCATATGAAAGTATTGAAAGGTTGAACGCTTGGCTTATTGCAAAAGGATACAATCGATTTCAATGCACTAACTTTGAAGAAAGGTTTAGTCTTGAAGTTAAGCCTCTGAGTATTTAAATGGTTCTCACTGTAGCTATGACTTGATGATAAGTACTAGACGGTTAAATGTAAAGAATGCAATTTCATAAATATCATAAAGAACTGATGTATATGGAGCAACCTCCAAAATTTATCAAAATTATTTCTCTTTGTCATGTCTATAAGATCAATCGGGCCTTATATGGATTCAAATAGGCTCCATAAGTCTAGTTTGGTCTTTCAGGAGTATTTTTTACATCTTGGGTTCTCATCTATTATGCATGGCTCATTTAATTTTTCTTATATCAAATTCGATGCATTATACTACTATATCTCTATGTGGATGACATCATTATTATGGTCGAATACTAATTTTTTGCAAGAATTGTTGATAATATTGTACATGAGTGTTCTATGAAGAAACTCAAGCCATTAAATTATTTTCTTGGGACTAAAGTTACTCGTACTAAATAATTCTTATTCTCACAAGGAGAATATGTCAAAAATATTTTTGCAATTCAAACTGAGACTTATAAAGCTATTCCAATGTCTCCTCCCATTCAACTTATTTTCAGATAATTAGTGTTTTTTAGATGGCAAGTTATTTTGAAATTTAGTAGGAACACTACAACATCTTGCAAATACTTGATCAGATATCTCATGCAGTAAATTTGGCATGTCAACACATGCATGATCCAACTAACAAATGAAACTTCTCAAGATTATTCTTGGCAATGGTCAAGGAATTTTAGACTTTGGTTTGCATCTTCTTCATTCCAACGAGTTCAGTTTTGTATGCATTTTTTTTTAATATAGACTCGATAGGGTAGGTACTGATCTTATATTCTATACAGCTAAGAAACAACTAGTTGTACCAAAATCAAGCAATCATAGCTCTGTAACATAGATATCATTCTTATTTTGTGTTAACATTAGCACATTGTACATATTGTTGAAAACGGAAGGTCTTAAGAGCACTTAGAGGTTTTTCCATTTTTGCCATTTTCTTAAAGTGTTTTCAAAATATTTCAAAAACTTGAGTTTTGGGAATAGTCCCACATCAAAAAATTGGGAAAATCATTTTTAGTATACAAGTTAAATCTCTCCCCTACTTTGTGTATTTTGAGAGAGCCCTCTCTCTCTTGGATTGCTATGCACCTTGCACACATGCACACGTGCATGGGTGCGGGTGCGGGCAATGGCTTGGGTGCTTGAGGCGCACTTTGTACTTAACACATGCACATCGTCACAGAGTCGTTTTAAGGGTTGCAATAATCCTTTTCAAAGGTTCAGATAAGACTTTGGGTTGATCACAAGGAAAATGAACTGCGAGTGAACCACACCGCAAGGATACAAGCACTGTGATCAGTTTGGTGATATTCTAACAAAGTCTCTTGCCAAATATCAATTCTTGGTTCTGGCAGTGGGCATCCATTTCAAAACCCTCTTTAGCTTAAGGGGGAGTGATAAGGAGAAATGTTTAATTAGTTCCACAACTAGTTCTAATACTTCAGACCATGAAAAGGATAATAAAATATTGCAAGTTCAACGTGTGGCAAACTCTGATAGTCTAAATCCTTAGCTGCCTTATTTGTATTGTTTGTTTATTCTTATTTTTAATATTTTTTGATTCTTCATTGGTTAGTTTCCTAGAAACTTAAGGAAACCTCATTGTCTTTGTAATGTACTCTTTCTGTATTTAGAATTCGGTATCCACTCTTCTTACAGTTGAGAGAGGGCCCGAAACGTAGTGTAGAGCATATTGAACTTCTTTATTAACTTTCTTATGAAAAAATAGATTTTTTTTTCTTGATTTGGGATTAATATACCTTGTTCTTTTTCAAATGACTTAAGCCCTGCGGGCTTTGAATTGTGGCTTTAAGAGCTTGCAAATTTTGGACCTGAATAGGCCCAATGTTGTTATTGGGCTTAATAAAGTAAAGCCCGAGGCTGATAAATCCTTGACAAGCCATCTTGAGTTCATTGCCTTAGGCTCTCTCAAGGCTTTGCAGAGCTTGAAGCAACCCAATGTTAAGAGCCTGAGCCGAGTAAGGCAAAGCTTGATAGACCTAGACTTAGGGTTTCATTTTTCTTGCCCTCACTACTTAGTACAAAATTTTAACCTAGACCTAGAGGTTTGGTTTTTCTTCCCCCTATTACTTGTATAAAATTTTAACTGAAAATTACGCCCTTGTCCTAGATAACCTCAATGCCTAATGTTTTTTTTCCCAACATCTGCATAAACTACAAAAAAATGCTTAATTTTGCAGGGTATCAAGTCTTACAATAATTGAGCTCAAGTTTTTGGTTTAATTTGAGTTGATCGATGGAACGGGACAAGATGATGGTGCTCAACAGTACCCATCGTGGTACGTTTGGCCTACTGTCTCATCAATCTGAACCATAAAAGAGTCTGATACCTCTTTAATGCACTCGAAAAATAAAGCAGATTGAACAATCCAACTACTTCATGTAATTTTTTTTTTTTTTTTATGGCAAATCTTGTTCTTATGTTCTTCCATTTTAAAAATCTAAGGTTTAGCTCTGAATTGAATGTTAAGATCCTTTGATCGATCCAAGAGGTGGCCTACTAATGGAACAAATGCGTAAGCAGTCCCTGTGTATGGTACATGATGAAATAATCACAAACTTTGATGGTAACAGAAGGAGGCCCCTCATTTGGTTAAAGAATGCTAATTAAACTTTGGACTTTTAGATCTCTCAAGTCCCAACCGTTGTGTAATACATATTTCTTGGCCAACAAACCAAATATTGTACTAACCAACATTCCTTTTTTTTTATAAGTTTTTTATTATTTGGCAAGTTTGGTTTGTTAAAAGATCTTGAGTCTAGAATTTTATTTTATTTTATTCTCTGTGTAATGCTTATTTAAAGACCACATTAGATCAATGAAAAGCAGTTGAAAATGATTATTTGAAAAGAAAACACATGTGTTGAAGTGGGTGTGGCATCGCAAGGTTTCTCAACCCCTCACAAGAGGTGAGCATTCTACCATTTTTCTCTCTCCCCTTCTCTCTTATCTCCTGTCTTCTTTAATCTTCTTCTTTACTTCTTGTTATCTTGATTTCTATATGACATTTGTAGTTTATCCCTAATTTTTTTGAGGTCCTTTTTTAAAAGGTATCCTACATCAAATTTGCTACCTCATTTGCCAACCTTGGAGTCCATGTAGATGAGCTCATACTAGAAACTAGAGCTTAAGCCTCTTTCATAAAGTGAGACAGTCACCAAGACACCTTCTTGGCATCGCTAAGCCATCCTATGATGACAACTGTCTCTTTTGACAACCAAAGTCTCAATCCTCAAAGAGTAAGACAATTGTGGTCCCTGTGGCAAAGACATAACCTTTGGCCCTCGTAGCGTCTCCCACAACCATTGGTCTTGAATACACACAAATACTTAGTTCCCAAGATCAAACCAGTGCTCAAAATACCTAGTACCCAAGTGAACATTCATCAAAATTAAGTTTAATTGCATTAGGAGGTGGGGACACTAAAGAGGGACAATGGGACTGAGGTCGGACTAGATTGGGCCATCTCACACCAATTTGTCACTAGTATGTTCAATAGAAGTGTGATGCAAAATAATAGGCCAAAGAATGAACACACGTGTAGATAGAGATAAGACCTTCTATAGGATTGAACTTAAGTCAGTTTAGGGTTGATCTGGAACCCTTGGTGCAACCCTACTATGATCGCAAACTCATCCACAACTAAAGCAAAAAGGTATGGACTCAATGTTGACCCTTGGTGCAACCTTATTGTGATCGCAAACTCACTTGTCTCTCCCCCGGTTGTCTTAATGTTAGCTATTGCTCCATCATACATATCCTTAACTATGTCAATATATCTACTTGGGACCCCTTTTTTGTCCAAAACACACCAAATGATCTTTCTTGGTACTCTATCATATGTCTTTTCTAGGTCAATAAAGATCATGTGAAGATCTTTCTTCTTTTTTCTATACTTTTCCATTAAGCGTTGAAGCAGGAAAATAGCTTTAGTTGTTGATCTCCTAGGCATAAATCCAAATTGATTTTTAGACACTCTAGTTTCACGTCTTAGTCGATGTTCAATCA
>JAOXJP010057912.1:0-15766 GCA_025762735.1 Platanus orientalis | reverse complement strand
AGGTAAAGTAGTCCTTTCATTCACTAGTTGTGCAAAGGAAAAAATGGAAATTCACCCAAAAAGTAACCCAAGAGACGTGCACCGTCAGTTATCATTACTCCTTGGGAAATGTATCCTAAACTGGAAAAGATAGTGTGTGAATGTAAAATTCAAAGACAATTTGCCCACAAATGTTTGAGCGACTGGGATTTCTAATCATATATTCGTTGGAAGACTTGAAACTGGCGAATTACAATAATATTTACCATCCACTACCGTGTGTAGACTTTAAACTTCAAAATTGCTTAAAGTTAGCAAGAACAGGCATGTGGATTCAAATGAACAAGAGTTTGTACTTGGCCCTTATATGGTTAACTTATCATATTTGGCTCCTATAATGCCAATGTATGGTCAAAATTTATTTGTGACTTTTCAATACAAGTCATGCTAAAGCATAGTTAACTCAACTCTTGCAATGCCAAAGAATGGCTAAACTTCATGAACATGAGTTCTGTTAAAGTATGGTTAACCCAATATATTTAACTCTTGCAATGTCAGAGGATAACCAACTTACTTAGCGTAAGGCTTGTTCTATACCAACAATTGTTGATACTCTCCTGATATAAGTTATGCAAATTTTGGATCACTGAATCATCATAAAGACACAAAAAACATGGAAACATAAAAAAGGAGGATTTTTCATTGATAAAATGCCAAGGATATTACATCTTTATCAATGAATGATGAAAAATGGAGAAAACAGACACATTAAACCAACAAATTGAAATCAGATAAGGGTTTGAAGCTTGTCGCAAAGTTCTTGGGAAAGAGGGATATGTTGCTATAGGGCAAGTTCAGCATCAGAGCACTCGATTGCAAGTTTAGGAGGCATATCATCATCAACATTGGCCCTCCTCGCAGCCAAAATAGACTTGGCTCATGCAATCAAATTCTCATTATTCTCATAAACACACTCATTGTCCTCCAAAATGCATAGCAATCATGGAATAAATCCTAGAACCGCATATACTCTAACTTGACATAATGAAAACACTTTGCTAATGCCTCTAGCTCCACATTTGCAAAAATCTCTGGACGAGAAGCCTCATCATGATTTTGTTTTAGGTTGACCACCTTCACTTTAGATGCTACCACGAAGGCTTCGATATCAGGAGTTGGTTGGATAAGTTTTAGAGTCTCTTCTGCTTGCACTATGGTAGCTGACGAATTCAAAAGAGATTTGATAGTCTGTATAAGCCCCGTATTTTTGAAATACCTCTCCACATCTTTAAACAAGATAAGTCCCGGGTGCATGGTAGTGCAATGCCCGTAGGTTCCATAGTACTAGGTTATTGCAAGAGATGAACATGAGCCTCATATGCTTATTTCGCATTCTCACGAAATTCTTCCAGCTTGTTTTCATCAAGGTCGTCTTCGTGTAAAACAACTTCATCTTCAAAGGAAAGATCTATACATAAAGAAAGAAAGTCAAGTTCCAAAACACATGTACTACCTTTACTAGAGACAATTACCTAGTTCTAGGATTGGTTATGGTGCCAGCATCAAGTTAGGTTTCGGAGATGGTACTGGAGCAAGTTCCACTATAGGAGAAGGATCAACGGCTATCGATTTCTCATTCTCTGATCCTAAGTCAATTACTATTAATATCGGGTTGTGCTGGCAACTCAATCTTGTGGTAGGCCTCGGTCCTAGATTGGTCCAAGACCTGAGTCTCATCCTCCTATGGGTAATGTCATCAAAATTGGAGGTCTCACCCTTCCTGGCACTAGAAGATCTTTTCTTAGGTGCCATTTCCCTAAAGAAACAAGGAAAACAAATTAAAATTCCATATTGCCAAATGAAAGACAAATTTCTCATGAATAAAGTTCATTACATGCGAATGTGTGTTTAACAAAGATATTCGCGCACACTATTCTATTTAACAAAGTGCTTGAATGACAAGCATCTCAACTCGTTAATGACATGAGGAGAGTTATTCATAGACTCACTCAATTAGACACTCATAGGGCGAACCTAGAGGTCACAAATGAGCTGCCGGAGATACTACCATCACCGGAGAAGATGATTAGAAAGTCTAAAGAATAGGGATTTTTTTAACTCAAAAGTCCCAAATCCTCTCTAAATCTTATCAAAATACTGTCCTTGTCTATACAAGGGCTCTGAAGACCAAAAATAAGAGATTGAGCTCATATTGAAGGAAAAGAAAGAAAAGACAAAATCAGGAAGAAAGAAGATGGAAATTTCTTGGAGTTTATCACACTTCAAACAATCATCAAGAAGAAAGAAAAGAAAGAAAGGGAATGAAAATGAACCCACACTTTCAAGGATCTGGGAAAGAAAATTCGGATGCCTTAGGGAATTCTATTGGGAACGAGCTCTGAAAATATGAGATGAGTAAGCAGAAAAGAGGCTTATATGCTTGTGAGGTTATATTCATCAAAATACAAGAAATTTGAAAAGTCTCGGAAACTAATAAATAAAGGGTGTCAAAAGAGTAACTAAAAGTCGTTATTTTTGCCTCAAAAAATGCATCGTCTCTTTACACTCGCAGTGCATTTTTCGAGGGGGCAACTATAGAAATCAAAAAGTTTGTGAATATCTAATTATATGACATCCGCCACATTTTAGTGGGCAAATCAAGTATGCGAACTTTATTTGCACATAAGGTGAAAGCCCACGAGTCCACAAAATGTGCACACTCACAACAAAAAAAAAGTGTGCAAATGCATTATTCATATTTCTACACTGCGGAAACTAAAAATTGAAATTCGACCTTATCTTCTTCTATATTGATTGTTTTGGATATCCATGACTCTCATGAGTTCCCTAATCACCCAGGAGACTGAAGGAGGTGTATCTTCGCATAGAAGAAATACCTATATGCTCGGAACAAGGATTAAAGAATCCCACTCTAAAATGGAATCCATGAATAAGATAGAGTTCTTCCCCAACAAGGACCTTTCTCTAACTTGTTTTGCACCTATAAATACCTTCAAGGCTACACAGGTAAGCTCTACTTCTCCATCTCCATCAAAGTTTACCAAGTTCCCCTCTTCCAAAAGGGGGCAGTAAATCAATTATACCTCTAAAATCTCTCCAAGGAAGATAATATAGGAATCTTGATGTCAACAACGGTTATGGCAAGGTCAACTAACTTGTAGTTTCGCAGCAAAGCTTATAACCATATTCATTAATAAAAGAGATCTTCTTCTCTTCTTCTCTTCTCTTATTTATTCATGCAACTTCTTCTTCATTATACAAGTTAAGAAACTTAAGGTCAATCAAAGGTTTGTTGTGTTGAATAGCAGTAAATAACAAGTCTCTTAAACTTGGAGTATTAGTCCCCACCCATAAAAAATAATAAACAAGCCCTTAAACGGCTAGGTAATTTGCTCAACGAATTTTGCCTCATACATGGCTCAAAATTTGGTGTTACACTTCTCTATGAGATTTTGACTCAGACTTTGGTACCCACTGTGTTCTTAGATTGTTCAAAGTGATTTGGGGAATATAGCCCCTTGCTTTAGTGGCTATCAAACTGGGTTTATTTTGGGTGGCAAATGCACTACTCTTAGTGGATATTGACATCACCATAGCCACGTGGGGGGAGACCGAAGCCTCAACCCCTGCTAGAATCAGAGAGACAAAAGTCTCAACCTTTTGTTGGGACACCGAAGCCTCAACCATAGATATCATTTAGGAGTCCGTAGCCTTAACCATGTATGCTATTTGGAAGACTGAAGCCTCAACCATGTATGTTGTTTAGGAGACTGAAGCCTCAACCATGTGTGTTTCTTGGGAGACCGAAGCCTCAACCACACATTGGGTTGGTGGGGAGACCAAAGCCTTAACCCATGTTGGTGTAGCCAAGGATCCCGTAGTGCACAAATGGCTGGTTCCACGGTTGTAACTTCATTGGGATACCTATAGCAAGGCAAGGCATCCATTAACACAATGGATCGTAAAGAAAGATGAGAGGAAAGTATAGTCCTACCGGACGTGCTAGAAATTTGTAACATCAAATTTCAAGCTGTATGAAGTGAAATTCATTGAATAAATTACCTAGCCGTTTGAAGGGGCTAGTTTATTATTTTATAAGTGGGGACTAATACTCCAAATATCTTAAGAGATTTGTTAATTACTGTCTTTTAAGGGCACACCTCTAATTAACTTCAAGTTTCTCAACTTGTGAAATAAAAGAGAAGTTGCATAAAGTAAAGACAAAGGGGAAAAGAAGAAAAAAAAATTTATTTTTATTAATATAGACATATATGTACAAGCTTCATTCTCTCAATAAAAAAAAAAAATCCTTGCATTACTTTGTCATTACTATCTTCTTCATCGGATTTCTTTACTATCTTCTTCAAAGGTTTTCTTTACTATCTTCTTCAAAGGGTTGTGTAGAGGTGTTATCGACTTGCAACCTTTTTCGAAGAGAGAAAACTTTATTGAACTTAAAGAGCTTGAGGGGCTTGGGGAAATGTAGGACTTACCCAAACTCAGAGAACAATGCTTGTCTTCTGCTTATGAGTTTGTATGTGATTGAAGAGACTTCTAAAAACTTGTTATTTTGTGTAGCCTTTGAAGCAGTTATAGGTGTAGGAACTAATTTTGAAGAGTCCTTGAGAGAGAAGAACTCTATCTTATTCATGGCTCCCATGTTGAAGTGGGATTCTTTTATCCTTATCTCGAACATCTTGGTGCTTCCTTTATGTGAGAATGCACCTCCTTTAGTCTCGTAGGTGGTTAAAGAACTCATAGGAGTCGTGGTTATCCAAAACAAGCACCATGGAAAGAGATATAGTTTAATTTCAATTCTTGGTTTCCGTAGTGTGCGAATGTGAACAGTGCATTCACATACATTTTATGTAACAAGTGCCCTTATTTTGTCAACTCATGACTGACTGTGCGAATGGAGTATAATTGTCTTCATTTGCCCAAATATGTGTGGCGAGTGACACATTCATAGTTATTCATGCATATTTTTGGTTTATACACTAGTAATAGGAAGTTATAGGTCCCAGCCCTAAAGAAGCAACTAAGACATCGAACACCCCAGTACTCATAGGTAGAGACGATGAATGGAGAATTCGAAAGGGTTTTTAAGAATGTAATGTTCAAAATTTTACAAAAAAGTATGAAATTGGTGTCAATCTTCTTTTTTGAATGAAGAATAATCATATTAAATTGGATTTCCTAGTTGAAGATTCAAACTCATTCAAAATATGAATAGAGGTCAAGCTTCAAGAAGGTTTTAAGAAACTCGACAAAGCTCTGAGTGCTCTAGCTACCAATTAAAGGAGTGTAAAAATGATCCTTGGGTCAAATAAACTTTTTGATGGGTTGGTGTCAAGGGCTAAGGCAAGTGAGGATGGAAGAACAGTACTCAGGTTGAAGCTTTGAACTTTAAGTGCTCAAGGTTGAAGACGGTGAGCATTATATCTATGTAGGGGTATTTTAGGTATTTTACCTAGTGAAATGAAAAGGCCCCACTAAAAATGAGGATGGTTTAGTCTTTTTAAAACGAACATGAAAAGATGTCAACTAGCCATTAAAGCTAAGGGTGAAAACATAAATTCACCCCAAAATTCAAAAGTACGCCATAAGTGTGTTGTATTCATGGGCTGTAACGCATGGTTAATTTGGAAAATCATAGCATTTTAGTCACCACTGACATGCACATTTTCGAGGGGGCAATTGTAGACATGGAAAAAATCTCGTGATTGACATTTTACCAAATTACCCATCATCATAACTGAAGACTTGGGGTCATGGCTGAAAATGGGTCAACCACGATAGGCTAGTCACCACTCCCCAGTTACGACCTGATATGACCAGTCCCGACCTGGTCGGGGTCAATCTCGACCCACATATTCATCATGACTAATATACTAGAAAACCTAAAAGTGTCATATCTTTATATTTTGTCATTTGCCAATCACGTCCAAGGTGGCATTAGACTTCTTATGCATTTAGAAGACTAATGGAAGTGCCTAATTCACACACAAGTCTCCTAATTCATACAATATTGTGGAAGAATATATTCCCACTCCAACTAGGATTATGCCACAGTAAGACTCCAACATCTCATCATCAAATCCCCAAATTAGTGAGCAAATAAGAGCAACAAGGCATTCCTTCAAGGACAAGGAATTTGTATTAACCATGGATTTTACATCAAGATTGAAATGGAGGGCACACGAGTTGCCACATCAGCAAGTTGAGTTCTATACAAAGTTCACCACAAATCAGCTAGTGACTTGGAGTCTAATAAGGATTCAAAGTCCAATTGCCAGCCTATCTATAAAATACCCCATGTCTCACATTTTGGGGGTACTTTTCCATTAAATTTCATACGTTGAACACTCTTGCACAACCAAGCATCTAGCAATACTCTTCTCAAGCTCAAGCAACTTCCTCAGAAACTCTACTCTCTTCCAAAGAAGGTGGTACATCCATAAAAAATCTGCAAGCCTTTGAGGAAGATAACTTAGGAATTTGGATCAAGGAACAAGTCCATAGTAAAGTGAGAATAATTGTAAGTTTGGAGTTGAAAGAAGTGTAATGGCTACTATCTCAGCCCATGTACATGTTGAAAGTTAATGAAAATTCATATTTATCTTCTTTCATCTTTTCCTTTGAATTTTTTATGCATGTTTGTAAGAATAGAATTTGAGTAACAAGAGGATAATCAGAGATATGTTTCATGCATGTGCAATAGTAATTAACAAGCTTCTTGATATAAGTTTAGAGTAATAGTCCCCACTGTAAAATTATAAACCAACCATGAAAAGCTAGGTAGTTTGAGCACTAATTTCAAGATTCCTTGAGAAGAACAAAATTTGATGTTACACCCTTTCATAAGTGGTGACATCTAATCACGACTAACAATCCATTCATGAAAACTACCAATTCAGAATTTTCATTTGCGAATATAGTTTAGTTGTGAAACTCCTTCATTCACAAATAACACTTTCTTCATGAATGCCACTCATTTGCAAAAGCAAATTCACTCAAGAAAAACTTGATCATTTGTGAATATCTCATTCCATTCACGAGTCACATTCCCTTTGATAGAATTTAATTTTCTACCCTTTTCAAACACGGGAGTGGACATAACCTCAAATTATTGGATTCTAATAACACATCTCCAACAAGAGCTTCCAAGTTTATCAAACTTATTCACATAAAAGAAGTGGATTTTAGGGTCTTTCAGTTTGGAATGAGATATCAAGTTATATGTAGTTCTACCAGACTGATTTGAGGTATGGAGGTATTATTATTGCGTTTATTGAAGATAGTCAAGGCCTCCCACTTTTATGTACAAGGAACCGTGGCCAAGCTAACCCCGAGATACAACCAAGCTTAGACCAAGTCCTACTTCTCCATGATATGTATTCCCCAAAGAGAATGATACATCCCATGCAAACTTATTGCATTTTATGGTCAGGTGCCAAAACAAGTAACAAAACTTGTTCAAATTTTATGAAAATATTGGTAGAGTTTACCCTTAGGAAGGTGAACAGCATATGCCAAAATCGAGTCACGAAGACAAGGTTACTAACACTTCAAACTTAGAGTCTATTCTTTAAGGAACCAATAATCTCATGGAGCATTTGAGCCTAGAGATTCATGTCGTTCCCTCCTACATGGGCAGTGAAACCAAGTGTTTGAAGGGCCCTAGGTCCAAAATAGAAAAGAGAAAGAAAAAGAGAGATGTTGCAGTGGGAGTTCCCCTTCTAGCCCTACTTCCTCCTCTCCTCCTTTTCCCTAGCTCTTCTTTCTCCCTTCTTTTCCTTCTCACTGAATGGGTTCCAAACCCCTATTTTAGGCTTTTATAATGGGATTCACCTACCCATACATGCATCCTCATTTGGCTGGACATCAATCGGACCTCCTATCTGCAACTAAGCCTTTTTTAAGGTGAGTTGACGGGCATGTATGGAATAGCTTACTTTGCAAGCTTTGTACCCATCTGCGACTAACCCCATTCATGAATTCACCTCATTTGCGAAACTGGGCCTTAATTAGTCATAGACTGCATCTCATTTACAGATCCCATCTCGAGGTGCCTCAAGCGCCCTTCCGCATAAGCCCTAGTCTGCACCTGAACCCGAAACTGAGCTCGTGCGTACCAGCACTGCACCGCTGCTACACAATAGAGAGTGATATCTCAAAATACACAAGGTGAGGGAATGGAAAGACATATATTGCTTATAAATTTCCCAACTTACCGATGTGGGACTAAAATCCAAAACAAGGATTTTTGAAAACATCTCACTTGAAAGCCTCATTTTCAACAGAATCAAGGGTTCCTGGTGAAACTTATTGCAATGGTTATATGTTAAAGTTATCCTGAATGTACCCAAGTCAGGATCCTCCAATTGGCTGGGTTCAAAGTGTCCCTGATTATGGGTCAAGACCCTTCGAAAGGCTTAGGCTAACTCTTTTTGGTTAGGAACTAAGAGTTTAGAGTATGAACCCTTTGTGTCGAATGGAGAAGGAAACAGTACTAGAACCATCAAACACCCTAGGGCCAGGTCTCTAAAACCTATGCCCTAGTAGAAGGTTTTTTGTTAATTGGGGCTAATAGAAAAAAATAGTTCATGGAATTTGTGGTTAATACCTTTTAGTATATAATTAAGATTTCAAAGATAAAAAAAGAGCAGATAGATCCCGAAAAAAGCAAATGTCAAATGTTGTTAAATGTATGGCCGTCATTGCTGAAGGGCTGAGAGAATGGAAATATGATGAGAGCTTGCAACTGAATTGTGAGAAAAAGATGATGTCACCTTCATTAGGGGTGAAGGAACATGTGTGACTTCTTTATTTTTAGCCCTCTTTAGGCTTTCAGTCGCACACCATTGTAATCACTTTAGTGGGTGTTGAGCATTAGTCAACTCAATTTCGGGCTTAAGAGTGCAATTCTTGAATTAAGCAAATCAGTTCAGAGATCAAAGAAGCCTCGAGTCCAAAGTTCTCTATTGATCAAATCTCAAATTCTCTCGACTTTTTTTTTCCTCTCTAAAATTCTGTAATTTTGTATGTCATCTCAAAGGAGAAAAGAAATGGAGTATGTATAGGACACCTCAAAACATGTGGCATAAATAAATGGCTTAGGAGTATATAAAAGCCTCCCACGTAACTAGCCATTTAATCATTATGTGTTACACCTCGTAAATAATAAATCGAAGGGATTAGCAATCTCAAAGACACTCAGTCATATGTTAGACAAAGGGGGTAAACGTTGTAGTCAAGTACAGGAGATCGAGCATGGACTACCTGAGTGAAAGCATTTGACTTATGCGCACCCCTCATATATTCGACAAGGCTCAATCCTTGCACCCACCATGCTTGCATTCAAACATGCTTGCCTTGAAGTGTGAAGGTCCACATGTGGTATGACCTATAGCATGGGAGCAAATACGGCATGAATGTTAATGAGTATTTAGTTGAGTCTGGGTTACGTATCAATGTGTGGCACAAGAATACGGTCGAAATTTGACAATGCCTTCGTTTGACAAAGATACAGGGTATGAAGAATAAACGCTTGGAGTAGTTCACGAGGGCCTTAGTTTAGTAGTACCGAGCACTTGAAGAAGTTTCTAAAACTTTGTTGATTAAACCATAGAAGCCTCAGTGGAGTAGAGCACCCAAATAATCATCCAAGGTGGCTGCGGGAGAGGGAATGAGAGCATTGATGGTGGTGTAAAATAACAAAAGGAGCTTCGAGTAGCGTTATGTAGCGGCCTAGTTGTTCATAATATCGGCGCAAAAACACTTGAAATGATGCTTAAAATAGTTAAAACTATGAGCGTTTGAGGTGGACAACGGTGGGAGGCAGATGTATGAAATTAATTATATCTCATATGCAAGGACATAGTTGCTTATGATAGCACGATATCTTTAAGGTGTGAAATGTTCATAGGTAGGATCCAAAGAGGTACATCTGTTTAGGTATAGCTTACCTAGCAGGCAAGTGTGTGTGGCTTGTGCTTTTCCTTGAGAAATTTTCTTTACTTATTTTAGAGGCTCAAGGTATGTAAACACTCAATGAGGATGCTTTTTTTAACATACTTACAAAGATGATGGAGTAAACGCGTGCTAGGTTGCTAGTGGTCTTTAAACCTTTCGGTTTTTTTTTTGGTATAGCCACTCGGGCTTGACTACCATCATGGCAGGACCCGCACTGTGGGGTGCAAGCAACCACTTTCCACGGGGTGATATCGTCTGTGCCGCCCCCCTCTGTGATGCTCAGGAGCCGAGACGGGGGAATCAATTCACTTTTTGCAGGTGAAGTGACAACTCCAAAAGTAAATTGACTCCCTCCCTCTACCTTGGCCCTCGTGCATCACGGGGGGGGGGGGGCGCAGAGGATACCAGGCCGATTTGACCCCTAATCTTCCCAATAGAAGGATAATGCCTCAGCCACCAAGCATAAAGGCTTTGGTCGCAAAAAATATTAGTTTGCAAAGAAGCCCTATAAGCCTCAGGGCTAGTGATTTAATGTGAATAAAAGGATGACTTTACCCTTGGAATATTTTATATCGTAACACGTATAAATTTTTATTATTATCATTTTTTGTGGTAATGATCTTAACAAGTATAATTAAGCATCCGAAAAGACGACTTTATAAGTAATAGGACTAATGAGAGAAATTCAGCACCAAAGGATTTTTTTTTTCTGGAGGATGATTGTCTGTGTTGACACAGGCCTATGTAGGCGTGCCATTGATTGACACATGATGTGCTTTTGAATTTGATGTCTTTTATTTTACACTTGAACACTTTTTTCAAGCCCAAACACAATATGTGTCAGCTTATATAATTCACCATAAAAACTATAGATACTTTGTCATTACAAAACATTTTCTTCGTTTTTTTCTTCATATTTCTCCTTGACCATACTTACTATGAGGTTCCTGCCCCGCCCTTCTTTGGGTGTTCAATCTGTCCTACATACCCCAAGGTAGTATTAACATTAGAGAAAGGATCTATTAAACCCAATTTGTCTATCCCTCTGTCCCCACACACAAAAGGTAGGTGTATAGGGTTAAAACTGTAAAAACAGTTTTCAAATGAAAAAATAGGTACACATAAAAATGAGGTTTATAGGATTAAGGATTAAAACTATTAAAAAAATGTTCAAATTGAACCCTATTTAAAAGAGGCACCAAATTCAAAAAAAAGAAAACATTGCATGTCAGCTGTGGTGTGGGGACATGGGGGAACAAACAAATTTGGGTGTAACATTGTGGAACAAGAAGTCGAATCTTCTATGATTCTAGAAAAACCCCTCTTGGGTATAATATCACTGCAATCAGATTCGGCTATTCCAACGCTCTATTGCCTCGTTGGTTGTAATACTATCACGCTTAGAATGCAGTCACGAGTTAAAGCGTGCAACATTTGTCCACAATTGTGCATCAATATCCATCTCTCTTGTTGTGTGTGTGTGTGTGTGTGTGAGTTTATTAAAGGGAGCAAATATCGTACACAGGATTTAGTGTCATCATATGGAATAAAATGGGTGGGAATTTAAAATTGGGTAAATTACAGAATGATCACCCCCTGAACTATCTGACAATATACAGTCTCTCCATCGACTAGCACTAGCACTAATACCAAAAACCTCGTGTTAGAAATATTTTGGTTGTAGAAATTAACTTGGGTGTGATTTTACCATAATACCCATTGTTTAAAACCGTATTTTTTTAAAATAAAACAATTTATTTCAAAACCCCAAATTACCCTTAATGAAATAAAACTGCCTTTTCGTCCCACACTTCCTCCTTCCTCCTCCCTACCTTTGCTTGATGACAGATCACCCTCTTTCTGAAAACTCTGTCGCCAACCACACTCTCTTTCTAAGCGGTGTCACCAACCACTCTCTTTCTTTCAAACTGGTGTCGCCGACCACTCTTTCTCTTTCTAAGTGGTGTCACCAAACATTCTCTCTCTCTCTCAAAACGGTGTCACCAATCACTCTCTCCCTAAAAACATTGTTGCCAACCACTCTTTGTCAGATACTATGAGTATGAACCCATTTTTTCCTTTATTTCCTTCATTTTGCATGATTTAGGGATTTTAGGGCCCGATTTTAGGGATTTCAAGTCCTATTCGATGAAGAGGGATTTCATTAAGGATTTTAGGACTCATTTAAGCCTTAATCGATAAAAAGTCAATTTTCGAATAAATATTAGGGATTTTAGGGATCATTCAAGCCTTAATTGATGGAGATCCTATTTTAGTGCTCAATTAATTAGGCGAAATTGTCAACCCATCGGTTGGAGTTTTGAAGCATCAATGTTGTTCTCACATAGATGTCAAAGTTAGTCTCTAAACTATCAACCTACCTATTTTTTTTTAGGGTTTTTTGAAACATCAATGTTTAGATTTTGGCTCATTTGTTGAATTGATTCTTGAATAGGGCTTGATGTTTGACATTTTGGTTTTAATTTGTTTGGAATAAAGGGGTTTTGAGCTGAAAATTATTATTACTAGTTTTTTTTTTTTTTTTTGTACACGTATTTTTAGTTTTTTTTATATACAAGTAACTGAATGAATTGTTCTTGATATTTTTTTCTTGTTCTGGAAAATGAGTTAAACTTGTTTCTTTTTAAGTATCTTATTTAGGATATGGATGTTTAGAATGCTACATGTAGGTGGGTTGATAGTTTGGAGACCAACATGAATGTGTCAATCCTATAGAATGGTGGATATCATCAACTCAACTTTACAAATGAGTTTGCTCTTTAAGTAAGGGTGGCACACTAACAATTGGGTTGTATAGTGCTCATAGACACGAAAAAGAAATTATAGTAATGTGTTATTTTTTTATTTTTATTTATTTTGTCTATTTTACTGTGATGTATTATTTTTTTATATTTTTTTATTTTTTGTCTATTTTATGGTGATGTGTTATTAATTTTTTTTTATTTTTTTGTAAGTTGCTAATGGTGGATGTCTATGGTGTGTGGGGTGGTTATGGTAGATGTGGTGTGTATAGTAGGTGAATGGGGGTGGTGGTATGTATGGGGCTGGTGGTGTGTATGGTGGTTGAATGGGGCTAGTGGTGTATATAGTGACTAAATGGGACTAGTGGTGTTTATGGTGGCTGAATGGGGCTAGTGGTGTATATGGTGGCTAAATGGGACTAGTGGTCTTTATGGTGGCTGAATGGGGCTGGTGGTGTATATATATGGTGGTTGAATGGGCCTGGTGGTGTGCATGGTGCTAGAATGGGGGTAGTGGTGTGTATGGTGGCTGAATAGGGTCAGTGGTGTATATGGTAGCTGAATGGGGTGCTATAGATATGTTATGTGGTTGATGTGACTTATAGGGTTAAAAGTCTACATAATTGACATTTGTAATGGTAGTAAAGTTGTTTACATTAGAGGTAAATTATTGGTAGAAGTGGCATAAGGATGAAGAAGAGAATTACTTGGAGGGGTCTACTTAATATAGATTGATCAAGAAAATTCCGACATGTACTCATACTTATGTCTTCTAAAGGATATAACTAAGGTTACAAATATTCCAAAATGGAATGTATTTTATTTTTATTTTAAATTGGAAGGTCATGACATATTGTTGGTGCAATTAGATAAAGATGCATTGAACATGTTTTCTTCTAATAAGGGAGTAAACACTATAGTGGTGTATATTATTTGTATATTCTTGATACATCAATTGAGTCACTCTAATGTATTGGAAAAGTAAAAAAAATTGATGAAGATGTGCCAAAATTTTGTGATAAGGATAGTAGTGATAGTGATGATGTCTCTGATGAGGAAGATGATGATTTTGACAAAAATTTTGGGATGAGTGATGATGAAGAGGGTAAATCAGTTTATTTAAATGATGAGGACATTGTTATAAAATTAAGAAAAGTTGTCCCTATTACTGAGGGTCTATCTGATTACTCTCATACATCATCACTTGAGACATTGTACCCCTCTAATTGTGACATTGATCATAGAGATCTGATCAAATGGGGTTCAATTATGAGACTCCAGAGTTGAACAAGGGTGGTATGTTATTTTGAACTGTTGATTCCTTTGAGACATTATAGGAGTTGAAAGACGGGGTTAATCTTGTGAAGATTGAAATGAGAAGTTTTGTATAACAGCGAAGTGTGCAGTGGAAACTTATATTTCAGGGTTTATGTCTCTCATCGAGATGATGCTTCCTTGACATTTGAAATATAAACTATTCAACTACAACATTCATGTCCTAGAGTGGGTGCAAATAGGCAGACTTTTGAGGGTTAGATTGCAAGAAAAATAGTAGACCATTTGAGGGAGGAGCCTACTTAGAGTAGAAAGTCTATAAAATAAGAGTTGAAGGAAAAATATGGGTTAAAGGTCCATATCATGAAGATTTATAGAGCAAAGATGAGAGCTTTAGTAAAAATACAAGGTACACATGAGTACTAGATGAGGAAAGCGTCTAACTATGGTGATATTTTGTTGAATACAAACCCAGGAAGTGTAGTGAAGATAGGGGTTGATAGACTACCACCTGATGGACCGACCTATTTTCAAAGACTTTTTATCTCTTTAAATGCCAAGCTTTGTGGTTTTACTAATGATTGTAGATGCTTTATTGGATTGGATGCCACTTTTTTGAAGAATCTCTTTCAGGGTGCACTACCTACAACAGTTAGATTGGATGGTAATAATGGGATTTTTTCAGTTTCTATGGTGAGAATTGAGACTAAAAATAAGTACAACTGGGTTTGGTTTCTCCCGTATCTAAAAACTGCATTAAATATTAATAATGAGAGTTATTGCTTATTTATGTCAGATCGTCAGAAGGTAAATTTAATAAGTTTAATTATCTTTTCTTCAATATTAACGCATATGTAAAATCCAACTTTTTATTAACATTGTTTACATTGCATTAGGGATTATTGGATGATTTTGTTGATGTGATACCAGATGCCCACAACCATTTATGTGTAAGACATTTACATGCTAATTTTAAGAAGAAGCATAGTAGTTTAGCTCTGAGAAATGCTTTTTAAAGTGCTGCTAGATCTTACACTATGGTAGAGTTCCAATGGTATATGGATACCATTAAATCCATTAGTCTTGATGCTGATCAGTGGTTAGAGAACATACCTATGAAGTCATGGCCTAGACATGCATTTGACTTATGTGTCAAATGTAACCAATTCACAAATAATTTCTCTAAATCATTCAATAAATTGGTTTTAGAAGCAAGAACTAAATCTATGGTGCCCACTAATGTAGGGATCAGAAAGAGATGGATGGTCAAGATGAACAAGCATCGTAGGGAAGCAATCAAATCCAATGAACTTCTCATGTCAAAACTAGTCAAAGAAATTAGAAAGTCAAGACAATAATATAGGTAATAAGGCTAATGTTATGTGATTACAAAGGTGATTTATTTATTACTTCATTCATTATATAAAATGTTATATAATGTTGATTATGTTGTTAGGATTATGTATTGTCAATCCCATGTCAAAATAGTGAGCTGTGTAGTAAGTATCAAGTCCATGACAATATTCCAAGATTTGAAGAAAGAAGGCAAAGATGGACTGAGGACCTACAAGACAAAGGCAAGAACCAAAGAGGAAGAATAAGCTCAAGATTAAAGTTAAAGACTCAATACAGAGAAGCCAAAACTGAAGACTGCCAAATGGAAGGCTATATGGATGTTCATGACATGCACAGACCTCATAAAAGAGCCACACATTACACCATGCACTAAAGCACTAAGGTTTAATATGAGAACA
>JAOXJP010057891.1:0-15767 GCA_025762735.1 Platanus orientalis | reverse complement strand
AGATTCATATGATGATCATGGGAAAGCATATGTAGATATGTGGTTGTTTAAATGAATTTTACTAATTTCTTTGTTCAGGAACGGTAAACTTCCTTCACCATCATCATTTGCCCATATTCCCTTTGTCTGTTAGTCTGAGTAGAGATAGGGAATATAAAAAACTGTTTGAGTCGATTAACGTACCGACTTCTCAACTTCACCTGGAGCCTCGTGCTATTAATAGCGACAAGAAATTTTGGGTTGGTAGCCATTTTCCCTCGAATAACGATTTTATTTAACAACCAGGGGTTGTTAGGGTGATCCGAAGGTTGGGGGTAACCTGGACATCTTATAAATTGACGCCCTTCCCACATTCTCGTTCTTCTGCTTCGGTGCAATTTTTCTTTCTGTTACCACGTCTTATAAAACCGTTCTGGTCATGTTCGCTTCGTGCTCAAGGAGTTGCCAGTTAGGAAAGTTGTGCTCAGGTATTTTCTGTTCCACCATTTCCATTTTCGTATTTTCTCATCTTCTTTTTATCTTCTTCCTCTTCGTCCGGCCCCCGGTCTTGTTTTTACCGAAGTCTACTCTGTATTCGTGTCAGTGGCACTTCCATTCACTTGTCTTTGCCCTTAGAGCTTCACCCTGGACCCTACCAAAGCACCTTTTGGGTTCCACTTGACCCATTTTTGTTACTACCTTCGCATCCAACAACACTCTCTAGACATAAGCGTCTTAGGATTCAACTCCTCCTTTTTTAGTTACATTTTTAATCAAGTTTTAGAGGTGCTAGGTCCTTCGGTGGGTGTTATATACGCCCTCGGTCAGATGGATAACTCCTCCAAGTCGATCGAGCCCATTGTGGCACTTAATGAGAATCTTATCAGAGCTGATTCCCCTTACTCGGCTTAGCCCTCAACACCTGCCAGGTTAGCTCACTTTGCTAACGTGCCATACGCTGCTGAGCATGTCTTTTCTACCTTGTTGAAGGCTAGGCTAGTGGATTTGCATTGTACTCACCAAATCCTGGAGTCTGTTAATATCAGGGTTCCTGCAGTTGATGAGTGGGCCTCTTCTTGCCTCCCGAACGAGGTTTCAATTTTTTAACAGACTTTGGAAGCTGGTCTGAGGTTCCCTATTCATTTGTTTGTCCATTAACTCCTCACACACTTCATCTAGCTTTAGGGAAAATCATACCCAATGGGTGGAGGATTTTGATCGCCTGCATGGTGTTATGGCTTGCTAGCAGCGGCATTTGGGACACCTGACCATTCCGGAGTTCCTTTATTGCTACAAGGCAATGGAGATGTACTCGGGATGGTGGTATTTCACTGCTTAGGTGCCCAAGCGAACCTTAATCATCGGTCTTCCAACATCGAATAGAGGTTGAAAAAATCAGTTTTTTTTTGTATTCGAGGATGGGTTAGAGTCTTTTCCATGGGAGTAGCTCCCTGACCGGATTCATACAGTCCCAAAGACATGGGGGGAGCCATGTAGGGAAGGTAATTCTCGGTCGCTTCAGTTTTCCAGTCATTTTCTATTCGGTCAGTCTAACCCTCTTTATTTTTGTAGCACTGGCCAAACATCCATTATCCGAGGCTTAACTAGTAAGGATAGACTGCACTTTCGCGTACTCGGTTCGAGATTATTCCCTATTGGTGAATCCCGAATCCCTCTCCACATATCTATTTGGTCCAGAAATTCCTTCATTCGAGCCCTCAGCCTCTTCGGTCTACCAAACGTCGAGGCCCCCAGTGTTGCCTTTAGTCGCATCAGTAGGTCAGGCATTTGGCTTGTCTCTTGTTCCGATAGATCGCTTAAGTCGTTATCTATCCTCCTCGGGTCATGTCGGTCGCTTCTATTTTTTTATCATTTGCTTCTATTTGCAGAATGCCGATCATACCATCAAAATCTTCCTTGGTGAGAGTTGCCTTTAAGGCAACCCCAAACAGCTCTCATAAAAAACCTAAGTTCTCCCATAACTGCTCGACAGAGAAAGAACGCTATGGGCCCGCTCCTTCATCAACCCCTGCGTCGGTTGAGCTTCCTCCTCTTTTCATTGTTGCCTTAGAGGCAGCCCTGGACTCTATTCCTACCTTCTAGGAGTGCATCAAATATCTTCCCTTGTACAATGTCGGGGGCTCGTCCAAGGGGAAGGAAAAAGCTGCCCCCTCTCTGTTGGCTGACGAGGTAGAGGCTGCCAGTCATCTTCGATCAGTCATCTCCGACCAGGACATAAAGAGCCTCTAGACTAACAGCATGGATGTTTTGTCCAGGAGCACCCTCTTTGATGTGGGGAGGGTAAAATTCATTTTCCTTTTTTTTTGTGAATCTGGTCACTTCGTCTTGCAGTCTTACTAAACATCCTTATTGCAGGTGTTGACAAAAGTGGCGGTTCTCTCTAATCGTCAGGTCACCACCGACAATTACATCAGGGAGCTTAGAAAGAAGCTAACCGAGGTGGAATTAGAGTGGTCTGCACTGAGAGACAAGTTGGCCGAGACCGAAGAGAAGCTTAAGGGCAGCAAGGCTGCGCTAAAGGAGGCTCGGGTTCAGCTCGAGGGGGAGAAGGCCGGTGTAGCTGTTCTACGGGTGTCTCTGGATGAGAAGAGGTCCCGCTGGAAGGTGAAAAAGGAGAAGGCTGCTAACGAGGCGATCACAGTTTACATGGGGTCTGAGGATTTCAACGACAAGACCACATAATTTTTTATAAGTGGTTTCGAGACACTCTGTCGTTGGGCTTTGCAGACTTATCTGGACCTAGACCTCTTTATGTTCAGAGCCGATGCTGAGTCAAAATCTGTGCACCTGAGCCTAACCAGGAAGCTTACGCGAAAGTAGAGAAGGATAATGCAGCCTCTTAAAGTTGGCTGGTCTTTGTCTTCTTTTATGTGGACCGAGGGTCCTTTTACTATGCTTTTCTCGTATTTTGACAATTTGTTGAATACTCCTTTTTTGTCCATTCTCGGTATTATGTCCCTTATTATATTGCCCATTGAGATGCTCGTTACATAGACCGATGGTAGACCGTGGGTAGGATGCTCATCATTTAAACATAATTATTTTTTATCTCATTACGGCATTCACTAAGCATATTACAAATTTCACCGAGGGGTGTTTCAGTAGAATACCTTAGTAAAATGCCTTGTGTGTTAATTTGTAGATCGTAATGAAAAATCAACCATCTTTAGTCTAAGAAATTCATTTCACTCATCAATTTGGTTGTAACTTGTAGTAGACCGAGGATCATTTTACTGGACTTAGTCCATTTTTTCTACTCCTCTCAAGACTTTAGTTGTCGACCATTATAATAAACCGAGGGTCATTTTACTGGACTTAGTCCATTTTTCTGACTCTGCTCGAAACATTTGTTGTGGATTATTGTAGTAGACCGATGATCGTTTTACTGGACTTAGTCCATTTTTCTGACTCCACTCGGGACGTTATTTGTAGTAGACCGAGGGGTCATTTTACTAGACTTAGTTCATTTTTCTAACTCCACTCGAGACGTTTTTTTGTAGACTGTTGTAGTAGACCGAGGGATTGTTTTACTGGACTTAGTTTATTTTTTCGACTTTACTTGGAACATTTGTTGTAGATCATTGTAGTAGACCGAGGGGTCATTTTATTAGACTTAGTCCATTTTTCCGACTCTGCTCAGGACGTTTGTTGTAGATCGTTATAGTAGACCGATGGGTCATTTTACTGGACTTAGTCCATTTTTCTGACTATACTCAGGACGTTTGTTGTAGATTGTTGTAGTAGACCAAGGAGTGATTTTATTGGCCTTAGTCCATTTTTCTAACTCTACTCGGGGCGTTTGTTGTAGATCATTGTAGTAGACCGAGGGTCATTTTATTGGACTTAGTCCATTTTTTTGACAACACTCGGGACTTCATTGTAGACCACTATCACACAAAATGACAAGCAAGTTTCATTATTTTGAATAGAACATTTCATGACTATTGGTAATACCTCCTTAGGTGTTCGATGTTCCATAGTCGGGGTAAGGGCTTTCCTTCCATGGACTCCAAGTAGTAAGTGCCTTTTCGTATGATTCAGGTTATTCGGTGGGGACCTTCCCAATTGGGTCCCAACTTTCTGTCTCGAGGGACTTGTGTTGCTATGCTCACTTTTCGAAGAACAAGGTCCCCATTCTGAAAACCCCTCGAGTGTACTCAGACATTGTGATATTTCGTCATCCTCTATTGATATGCTACCATACTGATGGAGGCCTCATCTCTCTTTTCTTCCAATAAGTCCAGGTTCAAGCGTAGCTCTTTCTCAACCTTTTTGGTCTGTGGCTCATGAACCCTCAGACTTTCCATCTTGATCTCCACAGGTATTACTACTTCATAGCCGAAAGCCAAGGCGTACGGGGTCTCCCCTGTAGGACTTCTCGAGGTAGTTCTATAAGCCTAGAAGACACCCGGTAGCTTATCAGCCCACTGTCCCTTGGATGCCTCTAACTTGGTCTTGATGATCTTTAGTATTGTTCTGTTGGTGACCTCCACCTGACCGTTGGCTTGAGGATGTGCTGGGGAGGAGAAATGGTTCTTGATCTCTAGCTAAGAGCAAAACTCGCAAAAATGCCTGTTGTCGAACTACTTTTCACTGTCGGTAATGATGACCTATGGTATTCCGAATCGACATATTGGACCTCTAAACGAAGTAGCGCATGTTGTGTTTGGTTATCATTGCTAGCGCCTCGACTTCAACCCACTTGGTAAAGTAGTCTACGACCACCACAAGGAATTTTCTTTGTCTTTTTACCAAGGGAAGGGGTCCTACAATGTCTACTCCCCACTGAGCAAAAGGCCATGGCCCCGTGATGGCGTGAGTTCTTCTGCGGGTTGTTTGGGAATATTGGTGAACCTTTAGCAATTGTCGCACCTTCGGACAAGATTTGCCGAGTCGGCTAGCATTATTGGCCAGTAACATCCTGCTCTGACTAGCTTGTGAACGAGCGATCGATTGCCCAAATGGTTTCTACATATTCCTTCATGAACTTCACTCATGACGTATTCGGCCTTAGTAGGTGACAAGCATATGAGGTATGGCATGGTGAAACTTTGTTTTGTAGGGTATATTGTTAATCAGTGTATATCTTTTGGCTTGAAGCTGGAGTTTTTTTGGCTTCACCCTGGTTCGACGATAGGCTGCCTTCTCAGAGAAACTGTATAATGGGTATCCTCCAGTCATCTTTAGGCTCATTTATGCAAACCAGGATGCTTGGTTCATTTTCCATGCTGAGTCGGTCAAGGTGGCTTACAGCTAGCCGGTTCCTCATAATGTACTTATCGTCTAAGGCAAGTCGTGCTAGTTGATTTGCATGCTCGTTCTAACCTTTGGGTATGTGTTGGACCTTGACAGCTTCAAACTGCGACATGAGCTTGGTGACCCTAGTCAGGTATTTTTTTCATCCGGTTCTCCTTGGCCTCATATTCGCCAATCACCTGTCCCTCGATAAGCTTGGAGTCAGTGTAGGCGGGCACACATCTAGCCCCTACTTTTTTCTCCAAACTTAACCCAATGATTTGTGCTTGGTATTTTGCTTCATTGTTTGTTGTGTTAAACCCCAGACGGATTGCATACTCAATCTCCAACCCCTCGGGCGTAGTCAGTAAATGCCCTGCACCACTGGACGAAGCTGTGGATGATTCATCCACATGGAGGATCCACTTTGATTCGGAGGAGCTTCTCTCGTCCATCTCAATAGAAGTTAGCTCTACCAGGAAATCTACCAAAACCTACCCCTTTATTGTTGTCCTTGGTCTATAGCTGATACTGAATTTGCCTAGCTCTATCGCCCACTTCACCATCCTGCCAGACACTTTCAATTTCTGTAGCACGGCTCTCAGGGGTCGATTTATCAATACTGTGATTGGGTGAGCCTGGAAATAGGGCCTAAGCCTCTTTGCTGTTATTATTAGTGTAAACACCAGTTTATCTAGGGGCGGATATCTTAATTCTGCTCCATGGAGGGCTCTACTAGTGTAGTAAACTGGGATTTGACTGTGCTCATCCCTGACTAGGACTGAGCTTACAGCCACCTCAGACACCACCAGATATAAGTATAAATCTTCCCCTTGTGTCATTTGCTCAAGGGTCGATAGGTGTGCCAAGTGTCCTTTGAGATCTTGAAACGATCGTTCAGCCTCCTTGGACCATTCAAACCCTTTCTTCAAAAGGCAACAGAAAGGAAAGCTCTATCTATCAGCCTTTAAATGAATCGGTTGAGAGCCGCTACCCTTCTAGCCAACCGTTGCACTTCTTTTGTGGTTTGCGGTGACTTCATGTTTAGGATTGCCTTGACTTTCTCTGGGTTGGTTACGATTCCCCTGTGAGAGACCATGAATCCTAAGAATTTGCCTGCCGACACAGCACTTTGCCGGATTGAGTTTCATTTGGAATTTTCTTGGGTGCGGAGAGTTTTTTCCAAGACATCTACATGTCTCTTAGCTTCCATGCTTTTCACAAGCATGTCATCTACGTAAACTTCAACATTTCTCCCAATCTGAACCTCGAACACTCTATTCACCAATCTTGGTTGCTCCAACATTTTTTAAACCCGAATGGCATGACCTCATAACAATACGTGCCTCGGTCTGTGATAAAGGATATCTTCTCTCAGTCTCCTCTTTCCATCTGTATTTGGTTGTAGCTGAAGAATGCGTCCATAAAACTGAGCAGTGCATGCCCTGAGGTAGAGTTGACCAGTGCATCTATCATTGGTAGTGGCAAATTGTCCTTAGGGCATGCCTTGTTAAGGTCAGTGAAGTCTATGCACATTCTCCACTTCTCATTGCTCTTCTTCATTAACACCACGTTTGCAACCCAGTCAAGATAATTTACTTCTCGTATGAACCTTGCTTTTAATAGTTTCTCCACCTCTTCAACAATAGCTTGATTCCTATCAGTAGCAAAAGTCATCTTCTTCTGTCAGATTGGCCTTGCTAAAGGATCGACACTCAGTCTATGCATGATTACTCTTGGATCAATCCCTGGCATGTCTGCATGTGTCCAGGCGAAAGCGTCCCTGTATGCCATCAGGAGATTTTGCAAATGGAGTTTGAATTCTTCTGAAAGTATCCTCTCGACATGCACCACACGTTCAGGATAGCCAGGGTCGATGTTGAGCTCCTCTAGGTCCTCTGTGGGCCCGGTCTGCTTTAATTGAATGTCGTCCCTATCCTCCATGTCTTCAATGATGAGAGATTCCTTAGACTCCTTCCCTTTCAAAGATGCTACATAACACTCTCGGGCCACTGTCTGATCACCTCTAACTTCTCCGACCCCATCCTCGGTCGGGAAGCACATTAACAAGTGATAGGTTGAGGTAATAGCCTTCATCTTATTGAGCGTTGGCCTACCAATGATGGCATTATATGCCAAGTGATAATCTACAATCAAGAAATCAACGGCCTTGGTCACTTGGCAAAGGCTAGCCCAACTATTACTGGCAGAGTGATGACCCCGACGGGATACAACTTATCCCCAGTGAACCCCACCAGCGGTGCTGTAGTTGGTCAGATTTTATCCTTTTTAATTCCCATTTGCTCGAAAGCGAACAAGTATAGGATATCTGCCGAACCACCATTGTCTATAAGTATCCTCCTAGTCTGGTGATTAGCTATGATCAGTGTGACGACCAAAGCATCATCATGGGGATGCTGCACCCCTCTGGAATCTTCTTATGAGAATGTGATATTCTCTTGTCAGGTCCGAGGGTACTTTTTGGGTCTGTCAATTAAATAAACTTCCCCTTACGAAGCTTTCACTGCACATGCATACCCCTTCCGAGCTGATGTCGACTCACCACCTCCTACCGCACCATCGACAATGACTTTTATCTCTCGCAGCGGCTCGGACCCAACATTCCTTTGGCTCGGCAATTCCTCTACCCCTTTTGACGATATACGGGACGACTCGCTATAAAGCATCTCAACCTACCTTGCTGAATGAGCGCTTCTATTTGATCCCTTAGGTCGATGCAATCCTCTGTGTTGTGGCAGTGGTAGCAATGGAACTAGCAATACTTCTTTTGAGATCTTTTCTCTAGGGGGTCTTAATCTTCTCAAGCCACTTCAAGGATGGGTCATCTCGTACGTGCATGAACACCTGCTTGAGGGGCGAGTTGAGTGGAGTGTAAACTTGTGCCTGTCGAGCCGGTGTATGTGTCTCTCTCAGTCGTACTACCTGATCGGCATTGTCTCTGTCCTTGCTCCATCCTCCACTACTTTTGGCCGCTAGTCCCTTTTCCTCTTTGATAGCTCGCGAGGCTTATTTCCTTGGTCTCTTCTTACAGCCATCGCATCCTTGGCATTCATGTGTTTTTGGGTGCGCAACATCAACTTAGCCATGTTGCTTGGAGGAGATTTGGAAAGAGAGAACATAAATTTTGTGGGCAGCAGCCCACCCATAAAGGCAGTGAGAACCACCTTTTCATTGGCATTGTCTACTTGCATTACTTCCTGGTTGAAATGAAAAATGTAATCTCTCAGTGATTCTCCTTTCGTCTGCTTGACATTGAGCAGATAAGTAGCAGGCATGCTATAGTGCCTTCCCCCTATGAAGTGACTGACAAATAGTTGGCTCAGTTCAGAAAAAGAGTTAATGATGTTGGGTTGAAGATTGTTGAACCACTTCTATGGTGAACCCTTTAGAGTGGCTGGAAAAGCCTTACACATGACCCCGTCTGAATAGTCATGTAGGAGCATCAGAGTCTTGTATGTTTCGAGGTAGTCGAATGGATCCTTACTCTCGTCGAACGGCTCCATTTGGGGAATCCCAAACCTAGGGAGAGGATGAGACATGATCATTGTTGATAATGGATGATCTGTCCTTTGTACCAGTGCCTTTACTATGGAGGGGGTTTTGCACCGAATGGCCTCCATCACCGTGTTCAATTGATCTTGCATCTTCTGAATACGCTTCTCCTGTTCGATGGCGGTTTTCCCCCCTACGCACTGGTATGCTGAGACGCCGAGGCTCCTGGAACTTGGCTATCATCTTGTCTCTCTGTCCTGAGTTCTTCAACCTTTGGTCCAGGATGCATGTCTTCTTATGTCTCTTTATCACCAGAGTGTTGGTACCCCATTCACTCCATAAGCCTATAGCTTAGCTCCTGATTTTGTTGTGCCATTCGATCCATGCTGAGGTTGGGGTCCTGTAACTTTTGCTCCAAACTTGCAATTCAGGCTACCTCAACCTCTCTTCTTCCTAAATCATGTGTAAATGATGTATTCCGGTAAGCTTCCATCCTTCCAGATCGAGTTTCCACCATAAGACCTTTGTCTTATCGGAAACTTCTTTCAGTTTCCCACATACGGCACCAACTGATGACGCCGAGAACTGGATCACCAAGATGGTCTCCCGATGGCCTTTGATTTGGAATCTTTGGTTTTGGTTTTACCTGCACACAGGCAACAAACGGCATCGGTGTGGCGCCAGCCTACACCCCTCTGATGCACTCCCCCTCTCATCACATCTCCCACATCTCTCTCTACCTCTCAAATCCCACCAACCCAACCTTAGACCCTGCAAACCCCTAGACACTCAAACACTACAGACACTCAAACCCCTTGCAATCCTAAAACCTATGTACACTCCACCCCTGTTTTGAATGATTTCAAATTTTTTTTCTCATCTATAAAAATGACCCAGCTAATGAAAAATAGGAGGGAGGGAAAAACGACTTGTTTTTTGACCTATCTGATCCCTCTTAGTCATTAGGGAAGAACAACCACCACCCATGAATCCCACATTATTCATCTTCTACCCTAGACTGTGGATCTCTACCCCAAGTCCAACTCATGCCTTCTCTTGGAAATCAAATCCCTTTTAGTTTGATTCAAGCCCAACAAAACCCTTCTTCAAAACTCTGAATTCTTGCCTCCTCTCACTTCCCAACTATATCAATAAAGCCACAAAGGCCAATCCATACCTCTGAACTTGCTTTACTCTGCCTAACTATCAAGAAGAAGATCCATGTAATTTGTGCTACCAAAGAGGTATCTAAAAATATCTTTGTTCTTCTTTATATATTTTCATGGTGAACTATCCTGCTGAATCAATCTTGATTACAGGGGTAAGTTTGAGAATTTATTTTCTTATTTCTCCTTTTTCATATGTTGAATCACATTAAAATTTGTTACTATGATTCTTTTTAGTGTAATTTCGAGGGAACTTCATTTTGTTTTGTTTTGTTTTCTTCTATTTCATTTGGGGCAACAAGACAAAATAATGGTCAATTGATTTGCATTTTTGCTTACTTATATTTGTTTAATTTCTATAATCTGAGTGGCACTACATATTTTATTCATTTGGTTCTTAGAATTCTAAGATAGAATGGGAGCTAAATGTTCTTGATTTTGTAAGGATTTGACTATTCTGTGACAATGTTGTTGCTTTTAGGCATTCTGTCTAAAATCTTTCTCATACTATAAATATTGTTGTTGTTGAATATTGGAAGCATGTTTGCTTGGTTTATCCTTTGATGAGAAGTGATGCCATGTGGGTTAGTTCTTTATGAAGAATGATACTATGACATCTTGATGGAGTTTTGTTATTTACTGTTAGGTGATTTAAACTTAGAATGAAATGTACTCTTAATTTGAAAATGATGATACAATAGGTTGTGTGGGGGTTTATTTTTCTTGGAGGATGATTACGTTACTAAGCACCTATCTGGGGTTTACTTTCACATGGTTCATCAAGCTTACTATTTAGGATTATGTTCTCCATTGGAACATGAATATTCCTGGAATTAATTGAAAGATATCTCCGTAGTGTTGTGGTTTAGCTATTCATTAATTCATTCGTTCATTTTTTTTTCTTTTTCCTTTGTGAAAGATGATAATAAGATAAATGTAGGTTGAGGTTTTTTCTTCTATTCATATCATTACTTGCAAGATTTGAACATGCTGTGTCTATCTTATTTTATTTTAAAAGCGAGACGAAACAAAAGAGAAACAAGGTTGTAGTAGAGTGGCTTAAGAGTGTTATTTCATATATCTTGAATGAAACAAGGCATGCTGTTTGGATTATTTCCTAAGGAAAGATGACATATTTGGCCATTTTGACATTTTTGGTACCAAATGAATTCTGAAATCTGAAGTAGCATGATCAGTCAATTCTTACTTTTATGCGGGTCTTACCTTCTTGTTGAGAGTTTGCAGTGAATCTCATTATACACCTCATGAAAAATGGTCATCTTCGATAGCCTTGGGAGTTTACTTGGAACATTCTTTGCTCATTCAGGTCTGTTTGGGTTTTTAGAGGTGTGTTTTTCCTTGTTACTTTTGTAGGAGGATTTCCATGTTATTTTATTTTGCATTCTGCTTCAGTCCTAAAAACACTTAGCTCTTCTTTGCTACAAATTCACTTTCTTTTCTTTATTCTTGTTTATATTCAGTAACATATTTATGGGTATGGGTACATGTGTGTTTTCCATTTTTGTCCATTATACACTGTCATTCATTTTTGCTGCCAACATTGTCCAATAGTGTCCATGTAATTTCAAGTCATTTTTTTTAGAATGGAGGTTGAATATGTTCTCATAAGTTAGCCTGTTGTACTTTCATGCACTATGCCCTTTCTTTTTTATGTGAATCCATTTTTTATATAATGATCTACACCACTTTTGGTTTTCTTATGCATGGATGATTCTTTTTATTTTCTCTGGGAGCACGTATTCTGTTTGGTTTGTCTATAGCCACCAAGTTGACTCATAGGATCTTTGCAAACAAAGTCTTGAAAATGCTAGTCTTCGGTTTTGCAAAGATCCCATGCTTTTATCTTAAATTAGAGTTGTTATTCCTTCAATGTTCGTTCCATTGTTTTTAGTGTTTAATTAAACTCACCTGAATTTATTATAGTATTGAGGATGAATCCATAAATTTTAGTTTGGGTTTATCATGGGCACCTTAGTCAAAATGTTTTATGATTTTTGAGCACTTGCACATAAATTTCATTTTTTTCAGTCTAGTTCATTCACCCTTGTATTGGTTCCAAGCAGATTTCATGCATATAACTAGCCACCATTGAACCTTATATCGTTTGATTATAAGGTTGACTTACCTCATTCATTTCATTCTATTATTTTGTCCTCAAATGTCTCACTTTTTATTTTCTTTTACAATTATGATGATTTGGCAAATTTCTTTGACCTTAGCTCACCACTTGATTAACATCATTTATTGTATTTAATTATTGCTTGCTACTAATCTCTTATGTCTTATATGGTTATATGAGAATCAACAAAAAAGGTATGTCTATAAACTTGATCCTTTTAACTTATTTTCATTCTATAAAAATGATTACCTTAATCGCAAACCATCTCATATACAAGAGACTTCCAAAGGGCATGGTTATAGGGTGACAACGCAATGGTGCTGACTTTGAGCTTGACATATCAGGTAATTAGCATATGTTAATAACCTGACCCACCCAATAGCTTAGGAGGATGTATTAGAGGTTATGGATAAAGTTTATTTTGATTCTTTTTGAAATTTTGTATATTTTACTTAATAGTTCAAGTTAGTTTATTTGGATGAATATGTATGATAAAGATAAAGTAACATGAATCTGTATGGATATGGAGTTGTCGGGTGGACAATGATGATGTTGTGGATATATGATACATATTTGGAGTGTTTTCTTGATCTATGGACTATTAGGTTGTTGAAGAAAGTGACATGGGGATCACTATTCATCCCCAGGGGTTCATATTACAGCCTTTATGCTACCGAAATTTCGGCAGAAATGGCATATGGATTCCCTTCTTAATCCCAACACAATGAGATAAAAAGCAATAGATGAGATGAATAAATAGTAAACCAAGTTGACCATTAGACTATAACGGGTTTAAAGTAGGTAACCGCGAAAGCGGATGAAGTGGGGTGCCTAACACCTTTCCTAACTCATAAACGAACAACTTACTGTAGAATCTTTGGGAGTTAACCAGTTTAAGTGTGGAGTCAGACATTTCAAACCATTTTAAAACTTAAACTTGTTTTATTTTCAAAACTGATGTCCAGTCACATCATTAAAAAGACTGGTGGTGACTCCAAAACATTGTGAGATTTTTCTGCAATAGTTAAGTCTCTTTGCAAAAGGGATTTACCAGTCATGCAAAAATCGAGGCCCACAGCTTGTATACATCTTCAAAGACTATAAGGAAGTCAAAGAGATCTTGCTTGAGAGCGGACTGTCGGAGGATGTGCACAAGTATATAAGGGGTGCTTTAGAATACCCCTATGATAGTCACATAAGGGAAACCCTTGGAGAGTAAGTGTGGATAGTGTGCTTTGTGCCTCTTGCTTTGTCAAGTAACATGTTCAAGAAGCACACTGGAAAGTAGACTCTGATAATCAGATGTCGTGGCTTTAATCAGAAAAGGTTGAGTGTTAACATGTGCATGTGCAGGATTCAAATTGCAGGATATGTGAGTGGGGGATGATGACGAAATGGTCACATGTTCACGCATCCAAGCTTATAAGAAAGCAGGGCAACCATGTAACCAAGCTCGTTGATGTTAAATACAATGTGAGAGATCAACAATAAGGATGTGATCATGAGAACTAGGGTCTTCTTGCCCCAAGATGTTGAAAATGACTCCGTTGATATGATAACAATTTATATGATAACAAGAGTTGTTCTAAGATGACTAGGGTGAACGCTCTGAACTTGATCGGGTTTAAGAAATCACCAAACCTCTTCCAACTTTTTTCTATTAAGATGTTGAAAGGACAATGTATATGTTCCCCTGAAGCTTCTTTGAGCATGGAAGACTTGAAGATGCCTAATGCATGAAAGTCTTTGATGTAGCTAGGCTTGTGGGTAGGGATCATAGCATCAATGCCAAGGCGATGTTTCTAATCCAAGAAATATTTAAGCTCTTCAATGGTAGATGTGAGCTCTTGTTCTCTGAAGCACTAAACATAGATGAAGGGTCCCAAAATGAGCTGGTTGCTTCTAAAAGAGGCCAATCCAAGTTGATGTATGCCAATGTCAAAGGCGCTCCGAGTTGCTTTGGTTTACCCAAATTTCTTGCTTCTCGGGAAAAAGGGTAATTTAGGGTATTTACAAAATTTGTGGAGGCCAAGGGGTAGGACTCCAAATATATGAGTCTCTGATCCATGTTTTGACAACAAACATAAGAAGAAGGTCAAAAATATGATTTCATGGCTAAAGGCAAAGTTTAGTAGAAATAAACCTAACGCCTGAATTTCATTTATAAACTAGAATTTAATTTAATTAAATTCAGGCATTGGAAGCACGTTTAGGCATTGGGGGTGGTTGCAAGATTTAGAAGACCTGCGAGCCTGTCTTTGTTATTTCTTTGTTTTTTTTATTTGGACAGTTATAGATTAAGATAAAGTTTCCCAAGAGACTTCCCTTAAACTTATAAACTCAAAACATTCAAAACTTAAACTCGATAATGGCCCAAGGTGGATCATCGCGACTTTTCACCCTTCTCTCGGCATAAGGGACCACGCTATGGAAGAATCCAGTGACGGATGGGGTAAGATCTTCATCATTCTTTCAATTGTAATGTGATTTCCATTGGTTTTAAAAGAGATTTTCGATCTCTTTTTTTTCAGTTCTTCATTTAAAGCTTCATGAATTCTTTAAAACTTTGCATATGTTTTAGAAGTTTTTGGATTTGCAAAAAAATATCAATGTTTAGATGATATAATTGAATTATCTTTTGTTCATTTTGTGTTTAGAACTTATTTAGGTAGTTTAGAAAGGTTATTAGATAGTTTAAAAATGATTTTGAAATGCCTTGACGCTTGAAGCTTACGGCCCTAAATTACAAGCATAACGCCTGAATTTTTAGCCAATAAAAAACAAGTGTTGAAAGTTCGAGCACTGGTAAAAATTCGAGCATTAGACCTAAGACCAAAATTTGCATTTTTCCCTTTTGTTATTTTCTTTTATTTAAGCATTATTTAACATGTTTGTTATGTGTTTTTGTACGCAGGTTAGGGACAAAGTTGAAAGGCATAAATCCTAGTTTGGGTCAAGGCCTTGTGGGAGCACATGTGTTCCAAGGTCCAAGCATGGGTGATCAGGATGGGTTTTGGGCCATTCCTTACCATGCCCGTGTTGAAGGTAGACCGGGCACTTATGACGGCATTGGTGGAGAGATGGTCACCAGTGACTTGTACTTTTCATTTTCCCCTGGGAGAGATTGGGATGCCCCCCCATTGACTTCTACATGATGACAGGGCTTCCCATGGGCAGCACCCCTCCCTTATCGACTGATGAGCTTGATTTAAAGACAGTGAGGAGATGCATTGGGCCTTAGCCCATAGAGTATTATAAGGGAACCAAAGGTGTCCTAGCCTCCTACTTCGAGACAAAGCATGTCTGGGCCACAGACGAGAATTCAGAGGAAGAGAGGGATTACTCCACTTTGACCTTCTTGCTTTACATGCTGACCCGTTCAGTCTTCTACACGAAGAGTGATCGGGTATACTTCTGGCTATTACCGACGCTCAAGGACCTGGATAGAGTAAGGTCCTTCAGTTGGGGTAGATCCGCCCTGGGGTGGATGTACTCCAACATGAGCGAGATCTCGATTGGATAGGGTTCTCCTGTCTTCTTAGGATTATGCTTTCTTTGGGAGGTACACTTCTTTTAAATTTATTTTATTTCATTTTGCTTCCTTCTTGTTTATTCATTTTACATTGATTGACACTCAACCTTTTTTATAGGTGTGGTGTTATGAGCACTTTCCACCCTTAGCTCCTGCATGGAAGAATGAGGAGATGTTCCCC
>JAOXJP010057880.1:0-15768 GCA_025762735.1 Platanus orientalis | reverse complement strand
ACACAGCCACTCGTTCAGATTTTACACAAAAATCTGGGTACAAAATCTGGGTGTGTTTTTCAAAACCGTTTCCAACATGGGTGAGATCCATGGCTCGTAAGTAGGTACACAAAACCCACTACAGAAACCAAACGGGTAAAGCATGAATCTTTTAGTATGAAAATATTGATTACATCTTCATATAAAACACATGCCATTATCCAGCTTGCATACATGTGCTAGTATACATATATCATTTACTAAACATCACAATACCTATACATTCGTCATCATTATTCATCATGTAAGAATTAGGTATGGTAATACACGTGATTACATGGTATTCTTATAATGTCTACACATGGAAATATGCATGATTCTGCACATGGCATTCTTCTAACATCTACATACGGCAATATACGTGATTTTACATACTCATGACATTCTTCTCATATTTATCATTGACAATATACATAGCAATATGTGTTTATAATCACATGATAAATATTTCATAGTCCATCCATAGTGAAGATATCTAGTATACATCTCAATGAGTATTTATAATCATTTTCATGTATAAACTACACTTTTATAATACGAATATGCATATACAAATCATTTCCAACTAAGCATGCATCATTCTTAAACAATAAACAAGCATAACAACACACTTGCATAATGAGACATATGAATTTCTACTTCTATATTCAACAAATTTACAATTATTTTAGTACTTATCATTCACAATCTTACTTGTTACTTATCATTCATCGTGTCTTCACTTTTCACTTATCACCTTTTATTGTCCTTGTCTTAATATTTACTTATCATTTTTCACTGGTCATTTAATACCTATCATTAATCTCTATAGCATTGACTCGTATCCCAATGAGAGAACTATTATACATTTTCATTTTTCTTACATAGTATGAAAACTTATCATCGTTTAAAGATTATGAGTTTTCACTTGTTTCTTAACATCTTCTTTACTTACTAGTATTACGGACTTGTATTTTCATTAATAGCTCATGCACTTCCTTTTCCTTTTATTAAATTTTTTTCTTATATAATTTATAAACTTCTCTGTATTGTAAAACTTAGATGTTTCAATTTTATTGATTTGATACTTTTTTCCTTTTACATGACTTATAACTTCATTTTGCTTTCGAAACTTATATAATGTTCTTTTATCATTAACATTCTTTATTTCTTATAAACTTTTATATGTTTCTTATAATAGTTTCACTCATGTTTATGTATCTTATGAACATTTCATTTTTTTTAACATAGCTTCATTCTCAATAGTGGAACCTTTAAGATCACTTACACTTATTCATGGTTACTTGGTATCATTTTTTACACTTGTTTTGCACTATCTTACACTTCTCTTTCACTTACTTTATACTTTACTTTCACTTATTTATATTTGACAGATCATATTATCCATAATCATAAGAGACATCATCATACCATTGCTTATACCTTAATGAGAGGGTCATCATACCATTGCGCTCTTATCCCAATGGGAGGATCATCACACAATTGTATTATTACCCTAAATGGGAGGGCCATCATATCATTGCATTCTTACCCTAAATGGGAGGGTCATCATCATTAAGACACTTGTCTCTATTTTTCTTATTTATTTTACTTAATTATTTGCTTATTCCCAATAATGGGACCTTTGCATCTTGACATTTCTATTTATCTCATTTTATGTTTTCTTGACTCTTTATCCATTTCACTTTTCGTTGGTTTGTGACCAACTTACTTTAATATCATCATATAAGCATGATTTTATCACGGCATAAGAAAATATACTATTCACATGATACACTCATTAAATTAGTAATAAAGATAAAATCTATCATCGTAGTCATTCCTTAATATCATAAGAAGCATGTAAATAGCGAGGGAAGCATTAAGAGGTATTTTATCAAATATGTAGAGTGCAAGAATTAACGGACTAACATGGGAAGTCAATAAGGCATCACAAATTACCATAATTCAACATATATTTGATGAAATTTATCATGAGAGACATTAGGCTCATGTAAGGAATCAAAATACATCTAAGAAACATGAGAGTAATATGGAAAATTTATAAGATACATTTTATCAAACATGTAGAGTGCACGAATTAATGAACTAGCATAAGAAATCAATAGAGCATAAAAAAATTGTCATAAGCCCACATCTATTATTGTATTCATATTTTTCATGCATTAACGGCTATCATTGAGACTATAAATTCATAGGTTCTTAGCTTTCATGTTTTCAAAACCGATCAAACATCTCAAGGAAATAAATGTTTATATGGTGTAAAACCATTTTTCCTTACAAATTAAATTAGAGATTTCTAAGATCCTAGCATAATATGGCAAGATCTCATCACAAATCACCAAAAGAGTTGGAGTTTCTAAGGTCCTAGCAAAGGGCTTCACAAACATATGAAAAAATATGCATAGAATCAATATTTCACCATTACAAAACTTCTAAGAACCTAAAACAAACAAAAAATGAAGTAAGTTTTGTATAACTACTTACCCAAACTTTTTTTTCTACAATTTAAGAAGATCTTGGAGAATAACCTCTTTGCCATTTCCTCTATTCTTTGTAAAATGATATAGAACTAGTGTAAATTATATTAAACATGAAGATCTATGAAGAAAATGAGCTAATTTTGAAGATTTATAGAGTTGGGAGTGAAACTTACCCAATTTGAAGAAGAACTCCTACGCTTAGCTCCTAAATCGTCTAAACCTCTCTAACTCTCCTCATTTTGGTGTAAATGAGGTCATTAAGGTTTTCTTATCATATTTACAGGATATTTGGTCGAGTTTGGAGGGTCTCAGACTCCCCAAAATGAAGAAAAATCAAAAAATTTCAACACCTTATTGCATAAAAACCCTAGAATTCTTAGAAAAATCTAGCTTGAAAACCATTGGGGCCATAGGCTTTGAGTTTACATATATCGAACACCGCTTTATGTATTTCCTCCTTAGAGAAAAGAGGAGTCAAGCATTTCTTTGGAGCTCTCATACAATAAAATATGACAATTATCAGAGATGATTTTGACAATAAAGGGAGGAAGAGGAGTCAAACAAATTAGAGAATAACTGGTTAGATAACTTTATGGATCTCCTCGTTTCCTTTTATCCAGTAGTCATTCTTGCCCTTTAAAAATGTAATTCTATTCCTAGACCTACGATCAATTGTGGATAGATGGAAAAAACTTTGAATTCCTATCCCCCTATTTAAGCCATTTAATCTTAGTCTTATGAGCCCATAAAATATCCTATATACTTAAAAGCTTTGAGAGCTCTTTTCCTTTGATTATAACCTACTCCATAATGCTATCATTCATATTAGTTGAGTGCAGCCTGCTAAGATTTTTCTTGCAATTAAAGTTTTGAACTTTTATATCGCCGAAGACATTATTATTCCACATATTTACATTTTCCTTGACACTAACCAATTTTCCATTACGATGTCCACTTCTCTAGTATTTCTGAATCTAATCAATGCATTCTGAATGAGAGGTTTCCTAAAAGGAAACTAACTTCTCCTCTCTTAATGTGTGAATCCTAGTTCCATGATTGGGTTTTCTAACCTTATCCCTTTTGAAAAAAGGAGTCCCGTAAAAATGATGATATATGGACAATTGTTTTTTTTTTTTACATATATGTGTGTAAAGGACTTTTTTGAGCTTTGAGGTTATTTCCCGAAAGGGTTCTTAGGGTTAGGCCATGAGGAGAGAGTTAAAGCACCATTGTATTTTCTTGTAGTTTTCCTTAATTAGTGAAGAAAAAATCCCCGTTTAATACCCAGCGGATGTAGGCAATCTTGTCGAACCACGTAAATCATTGTGTTCATTGTTTCTTGCTTATTTATTCCTTTTTTTTGTTATTATTGTGGGTGCAACACTTCTAACAATTATTATCAGACCTCATTGATTGAGAGACTTTTTTCACACGAGATTAATATTGGAGTTCGTGTTTGTTCGTTTTGGAGATGGTGAGTTCGAGTTCTACAACATTCGAGGTGCTAAAATCTAATGGTACCAATTACGCATTATGAAAATTAAAGAAGAATGCAATTTCGGTGAAAGAAGATTATGCAGTCAAGATTCAAAATAAGGAAATTAAGCCTAAATATATGAATGATGATTTTTTTAAATAAAAATGACAAATTGGAAATGGTGGATTTGCTCTTTGCATGCATTTGATGATTCTATTTTATTCAGTGTGCTTGATCAAACCATTGCAAGAGGCTCATGAGACATATTGCATAATCTATATAAAATAAAATTTTTATCAAATAATAAAATCTTCTTCATAGATAGTTTTATAACCTAAGGATGAAGGATGGGTCCTCGTTGTAAGAACACTTTAATGAGTTTAATACTCTTATTAGTAAATTGATTGCACTTGATGTAAAAATAGATGGTGAAGAAAATATATCTCTACTATTTTGTTCAATGTCTGATTCATGGGATGGTTTGATTATGAATCTTCAAAACATCAATGAACTCATAATGGAATTAGTCATTTATATGTTGCTTTTTGGGGAGTATTGTAAAAAAAAACGTGTAGGTTTTTCAACTAATGCAATGATGGTAATAGGAAGATTCATTGAACAAGGTGTAAATTTGAAAAATAATTCACAATCCAAGCTCAGAGGTCATAAGAATGTAAGGTGTTGGAATTATCAATAGAATGGTCACCCACAAAAAAGATTGTAAGTTCTTAAAAGCAATTCAGAAAAAAAAAAAAAAGATTTACAAGAATGTGAGTGATTATTCCAAAGGAAATTTAGCAAAGTGTTCCATCTGAAGATGGTGAGGTGTTTTCTGCTATTCCACGTGAAAATTTATAGAATTAGTGGATTTTGGATTCTAGCGCTTCCTTTCATATAACACCATGCAGGAATTGGTTTTATATGTACCGATCAGATGAAGGTATTGTTTACAAGGACAAAATAACACCTAAAATGGTTGGATATGTCATAATTACTATGTTTGATTACACAACATGTACCTTTTTTTCCAAGTGTGAGACACATACCAGGTTAGCGGAAAAGTCTCTCATTATTGAGAAAACAGTATCAAGATGGTTATCAATTTTATGGAGAAAAACGTTGATTAAAGATTGTCAAAGGAACACTCGCTGTTAGCAAATGCATAATTATAATGTAGATTGTACTGGTTGATTGGGGATATTGTGATCGGCAATGCTATTGTTGTTAATGGTGTTACCGAGTCTATTATGACTTGGCATTAGCATTTTAGCCACATGACTGAACATGAACTTAAGGTACTCCTTGATCATAATTTACTTATTGTTTAAAATCTACTTGTTTAGATTTTCATGCAGATTGTGAATTTATTAAGCAACATAGGATGCCTTGGATTTAATACATTCTGATACAAGGGAGGCTCTAGATGCATCTCTATGATATGCATTATATTTTGTTTCTTTAATTGATGATTTATCTAGAAAAATGTGAGTATATATGCTAAAAAGGAAGAATGATGCATTTTCATGCTTTAAAGATTTAAGGATTTTGTTGAAAACCATAAGGGAAAGAAAGTCAAGTGTTTGAGAATCGATAATGGAATGGAGTATATGACAAATGAATTAAAGGATTTTTGTAGTGAGCATCGTATTGATAGATAATATATAGTTGTAACACCCTCATAACTTAATTAGGAAAGTTTAGAAAATCCGGGCCCGACACCATGTGTCAAAATTTGAACACTTCTGCAATTTTTGAATATGTGAGGCATCCTCAATGTTTGAGTGGCTTAGACATAGTTTAGAATGATTTGGAGGACCATTGGAACACTTGGGTTAGACTCACCCAAGGGGAAGAAGAGTAGATAATTTAGCAAAATTCAAGTGTGACCAATCATAAACCCCATGACCGATCACAAAACTCCCAGATGTGATTGATCACACACAAGAGTCACATCTCTTTAGTGTTACTAAAACTTACAAGTGAACAATCACAAACTCCATGATCGATCGTAGTTGTGGTCGATTACAAACCCCGTGATCGATACCGGGTGTCACCCAACACCCTTAGATCATGACTTGAGTCATGAAAAACATAACATGCACCGAATGATATGGCTTATTTATATTTAACTCCCACACATGTGCGATCTCATTTGTGATTAATTAATACCACTCTATGACATCATTTGGGTCTATTAGGCCTCTTATAACTCATAAAGGAAGCGAGAGAGATGTAATTGAGAGATTCGTGAAGAAAGAGGATAAATTCTTCTCCAATTTTGTAAGTTCAACTCATTATTAGAAATTTTTGTTTGGATAAGTGATTTTCCTCTATGAAGTTTCATTCATTTGATGTTATATCTTAGCCAATAGTGCAGAACAAGGTGGATTTGAGAGATTAAAGTGAAGAAGCTTTGACAATGAGCAAAGAATTGTAGAGATTGTAATTAATCTTACTTACTATAGGTGAAGTGATGTGTTTCCCTCTTTTAATTTTTAGTTTATGTGGTGTTATCCATGGACTTCTCTGAGATTATTGGAAATCCATGGATTCAATCCATTGAACCACGCTAGATCTATGAAATTCAACTTGCTTGATAAGTTTTATTGTTCTATATTCTTGGTATAATCCATTTCTTAGTAAGATTTATGTAGTGTCGTCCATGGACTTCTTTGAGATTGTTGAAAATCTTTGAATTTAATTCATTGAATCATGCTAGATCTATGAAATTTAGCTTGCCCAATAAGTTTTTTTATTCTATATTCTTAGTATAACCCATTTCTTATTGGAACTCTTGAAAATTCTGTAGATCTATGCTTTAAATCATTGAATTTTTGGATATTTGAATGTTTGAATTTTCGGATATTTGAATATTTTGATAAATAAATTTTATTAAACTCAAATATCCAAATCCAAATCCGATATTCGAATATTTAAACCAATTCGAATTTGAAAGATATAAAAAAAACATCAAATTTTGAATCGAATTTGATTATGTGATATTCGTATTTGAATCGAATTTGAATATATCTATATCCGATTTGTATTTGCTCCATCAATAGCCTTATTGGAGGGGAGATGACAATGAGGAGACATGTATGGAGAGGGGACTAAGATGTGTTGAGATGGGGGAGGAAGAGTGATAGACGTGAGTTGGAAAATTATGTGAGTTTTATTTAGGATGAAGATTTTTTTGGAAGGATAAGAGAGATTATGTTTCAGGGAGAGAGTGTGTAAGAGGGACAAGACTTATAGGTTTTTTTTTTTGATAATAAGATTTATAGTTACTTGGGGGAGGGAAAAAATTAGGTGAGAACTGTGAAAACGGCATCAGGGTGTGGGCACATCAGTGCTGAAAAGTGATAAGTGCCCCCTAAAAAGTGTAAATCACTTTTCGGTGTTGATGCGTCAGCCTCTCTAGTGCCGTTTTCACAGTTGTCACGAGATTCGTTTGCACATAATCCAAGCCCTTGGGGGAGTAATAACTTAAAGTCAAAGAGAGAGACAGTTGCTCTCAGAAAAAGATAGCGTGGGCCTATCACGTATGCTCACGTGGTTTAAATGAGGAACGGTATGGAGGGCAGCAACGTGGCACGTTAGCATTCACCAACGTTAACTATTTATTGGAGTGGCATAGAGATGTAATAACGAAGGGATCTGGGGTTTTCTCCTCCTGGGATTTGGGGTTTGATCCAGATCGACTTTTTGCGTGACAAAGAGAGAATGGAGCTTTACCGATTAATGAAGGAAAACAGGACTTCTTGCCTTCCCGGAACATTAGGGGACCGGTGGTGAAAGAGAATGGTTTTATCAAGCGGTAGCATGGACGGAGAGGCAGAAGGGTCTCCGCTGTTGACAAGCAACAGCACCAGTCATTCCCCCAAGATCCCAAAGGACTCTTTCCACTTGGCCTACATAATATATTTCACATTGGGCGCAGGTTTCCTTCTCCCATGGAACGCCTTCATCACCGCCGTCGATTACTTCAGCTATCTCTACCCGGATGCCAGCGTCGATCGGGTCTTCGCCGTTGTATACATGGTCGTCTGCCTGGTATTCCTCCTCTTCATCGTCGCCTACGCACACAAATCCGATGCCTTTGTTAGAATCAACGTAGGCCTTGCCCTGTTCGCGGTCTCCTTGCTGGTGATCCCGGTCATGGATGTGGTTTACATCAAGGGAAGGACGGGTTTGTATTCTGGGTATTATGTCACCGTCGCAGCTGTTGGGCTTTCTGGGGTGGCCGACGCCTTGGTTCAGGGTGGCATTATTGGCTCCGCCGGCGAGCTTCCAGAGAGATACATGCAGGCCGTTGTTGCGGGAACAGCCGCTTCTGGTACTTTACTATTAATTTTCATTTCTGGTACAAAAGAAAAGATTTATTTCATACAACTTCAAACCGTTCTCTTTTGTAGAGCCCCTTACATCTATTTTGAGGATGCACTTTAGCCAGAGAATAGCCATACATTTGAATTGGAATTTGGAGCTCCATACTGGCAAAAGTGTGAGCTGCCATATATGAAGTTGTCTTTGCATGAGATATTGATATCTCTTCAAAAGACCTACATAGAGTTTGACAGTCACCGACTATATTCCTAATCTTCCAGTCGCATTCATATAAATTCCAATTTAGATCACATTTATCCAAATTCTTATTTAGAGAATTTATCACATTGAGGGCGTCCCCTTGTAGGACAAGTCTACTGACTCCCAATCCCAAAACCTTTTCCATTCAAAGACTAGAGAGGGCTGCTAGGATTTTAACTATATCGGGAAAATAGAGGGGATTCTGGACCATTTTAGCTGCAATAAGACTGCCTTCCTCATCTCTCTCAACTACTCTCAATCCTCCCAATCCCAATTTGTTTAAATTTGGTAGCAGAGACCCATCAATTAAATTTCTAATATTCTGCATTGGGGGTTCCATATCTTTGGAATATCACAATGCCTTCTGCTACCGACCTAACTCTAGGACTGATGGAATGCATTAGGACAGTCTTTTTAAACCATTGGGATCAAAATACTCCACCATGCTCTGCAGCTGATGTCTAGGTGGCCCACTCTATAGCAACACTCACTCTGGCCTCTCATACAGGTAGCACTTTCCACATTGTGACGGTTTTCACTATGGTACAAGTAGGTCTGTTCCACCTGGAAATGGCTCTCATTTTGATCTAGGTAGCCCTTTACATACTGTAGCGATTCTCACTTTGGTCCAAGTTGCCTTTTCCACATATCCCCTCATTTGTGACTCAAACTTAATACGTGGTGTGATTCTGATATCAATTGTTATGAACCTAACCGAGACGTCAAAAGTGGTTTGTGTGGATTATAGTGGATTTGAGTTATGGTATGTACAAGAAGAATAAGAGAAATCCCCCTTAAGTTGGTATGTACAATAAGAGAAATCGTATGGAGAGTATGATGGCGATTTTTCCGTTCAACAGTCCCATTCTATTAGGGGTCATTGAATATGTGGTTTGATGAAGGATGTCACGCTGAGGGAGATAAAGAGGAAAAAACAATAGACATATATTCACCTCCATTCTCAGAACGAAGAATATAAATCTTAGAATCAAATTGAGTATCAGCCATCTTATGAAACATTTGAAAAGTAGATAACACCTCATGTTTAGCATGCAACAAATAAACCTAAGTAGTGTGAGTAAAGACATCCATATATGTAGCAAAATAATGGTAGCCAAATAAATAAGTAATAAGGGCAAGATCCCACATATCAGAATGAACAATAGAAAAAGGAGAGATACTCCTATTCACACTCAGAGGAGAAGATTTGCAATGTTTTTTGCGAACTTGAAAATTTCACAATGAAAAGAAGAAATAGAAACAAAACTACATAAAATAGGAAATAATTTCTATAAAGTAAAGCAGAAGGGGTGGCCAAGCCTAAAGTGCCACTGCATAAACTGAGATAAGGAGGATGAAAACGATGTGATGGCTCATTAAGAAGATACAATCCTTGCTCCTTATAGCCTCTACCAATAGTATGCCTTGTCACCAAGTCCTAAAAGACACAATAAGAAGGAAAGACAAGTATATGAGATAACCCACAAATCTTTGTTATTTTCCTACATCTAAAAGAAGATCACTCTTATTTTCCATCATTCTATGGTTGGGATTAATAGGAGTATCACACTCTTTTTGAGTTATCTTTTTTCAGTTTCATCATTTTTTGTGACCGTTATGTCATCCACATAGACAATCAATGCGGTTACCCGTTTACCTTGATGCCCTACAAACAATGTATGATCTGCCTAGCATTGTGTATACTTCTTTCACACTATGACACATTTGAAGCGTGTAGACCACATCCTTGGGGATTGTTTAAGGCAATACAAAGCCTTTTTCAATCTATACATTTTTCCTTTCTCCTCTAAATTCATCATTTGTAACGACCCCAAATTCATGGCCTCGTTTAGGCACGAACTTGGATTGTTACTTCCGGATCCTTCTCGTCTTTCACTATAATTTACGTCATTGTCATACTTAGGGTTACTTAAACTTAACCCTTATAATTGTAAACATAAACATACACAACGAATTAATGTCAATTTCAAACCATCCAATTTCATTGTCCAGTGGAAAGTAAAGTGTTAGCATTAAATGACACGTGCAGCGAAAATAATACTAAATCAATCCAACTTATCATTGTTACACACCATTCAAGCTCTTTTACCAAGAGGAGTTCCTTTCGTACCTTCATCTTTTCCCTCTAAGTATCCACAGTGTCTCAAAACAAAATGTAAAGTAACATCCATTAAATAAACTCACCATTGAGAATCCATAATCAATTATCATAGAAAGAGGTCTCTAAACATAACCATTATCAAATCACAAATTGTTACATTACCATGTGATGAAACAACTCTTCAGTGGATGGAGAAGTACAAGCCTTTATGGAAGCCAAGATTAAGCCTAAGGGATCATTGAACAAGTATAATTGTTGGCCACGGTTTTAGGCTTTATTTTTAGTTGTTTTCTTTATATTTTAGGAAGGTTTTAATAATGAGATTGATGTAACAATGCCATATGAGCCATGGAGAGGGGTTAAGATTAATTTAGAATAGTTTAAGACTGTTTTTAGGAATTTTTTAGAATTTTCTAGTTTTTTTAGGTTGACCGTATAGGGGGTATTTTGGTCCAATTTCGTTTTTTATTTTTATTTTTATTATAAATAGGTCTTAAGACCTCATTGTACGACAGTTTAGAGAAATTAATAAATTGAAGAGCTTTTGAAGCCCATGGTTTGACTGATTATCTTTTCCAACTCTCACAGTTTAGGTGAGTTCTCTCTATTTCTTGATTGCTTATTCTTTACCTTCTCTAATCTCTACCATCTTCACATCTTCTTTTTTCAAAATCTTAACAGAAAATTGACCTTTCTCTCTTTAAATCATCCCCTTTTATCTTCTTTTATATGCCTTATTGTTCCCATACATCAACATTCTCTTTCCCCAACATTTTCTTCTTGTTCCTCTTTTTCTTTATACACTTTTCTGTGCGCAGATTTTTTTTTCAGCAAACACCTTTTCTCTAATTACTCATCTCTTTTTAGAAACCTAATCCCCTTTAGGTTTATTCATCCCATATCTTAAGACATCTATTCACATCAAAAACCCCAATTGTCCACCCTAATTTCTAGGGTTTCTTTAAGTTTTTACCCATTATTGAACCCTAAACCCAAACCCTTTCAACTGTACACTCCTAGAGCCCCCCCTTTTTTTATAAAAACATTAGCTATTACATAAATAAGGTGGGGTGGCTGCATGTCCCTTGGTGTCCCATTCTTTTTAGGGTTTCAAGTTTGAAAACCCAAGTTTCTTGATTTTGGATAGATTTTGAAATTCCTCCATTTTCTTTAAACCCAATAATTAAACGTCTGCAAATAAAGCTGTTTCACAAACTAAACAAGTCCATATACTAATAAGATGAATCTAACTGCTCTTAAGCTTCCCAAGCTCTTCATTCATCCTCATTGGTGCTATACCATGGTCACACCTGTTTCATATACCTCAATTTGAAAAATATTATGGATGGATAAGTCCATGGTCTGTAAATAGGTATACAAAATATGCAACTGAAATAGATAGGCTAAGCACGAATATTTGTTAGTACGAAATAACATAGAACCTTATAATTCCTAATGTTAAAACAGTGTATAAAACAAATATGCATGCACTTGCTAAAACTATGCAATTTACTTTACAAAATAAGAAACTTCTACGATTTCTTTAGTCTTTTCAAAACTTAGGCATCTTTCACTTCTTATTAATACTTGTTCATTATCTCTTTTTTTCTTCATAATTTATGCTCTTTCGTTCTTCTTGCCAAAGTTTATATAATTTCACTTCTTTTTTTTATTTATCAATGACTTACGCACTTTTGGTTTCTTAGGATTCAATTGTAGTTTTTTCTTATTCACTTTAACGTTTTACATGGTTCACATATTCCTCATTGTTGTTCACTTAACATTTGACCTTTATCGCTATGTAGAACATATCATAGTCCACCAAACACTTAACATGTATTACTTATATCATATCATAGTTTGTTTGACACTTATCATGTGTCGCTTATCACATAGCTTATTTGACACTTATCGTGTGTCACTTATCACTTATCCTTGTGTTACAAATAAAATGGGATATCACATCCCAAGATAAACACAAAGTGGGATAGTTTCCCCTAACTGATTTCACACTTGGGACAACACCTCCCAACCTATATGCACACATGGGAAAATACCTCCCAACCTATTCACACACGTGGGAAACACTTCCTAAATCCCAATCATATACACGTTAATGGGAAAACACCTCCCAGGTTGTATTCACATATGGGAAAACTCCTCCCAAATCAAATACATACATGGGGCAACGCCTCCCAATCTATACCTTTGTGGGAAAACCTCCCAACTATTTACTCACTCATGGGAGAATACCTCCCAAATTTTTGTTCACATGTGGGAAAACTCCTCCCAAAATTGAACATATACATGGGATTACGCCTCCCAATCCAGTTACTCATACGTGGAAAACCATCTCCTGATCCAAATACATAAAGGAAAACTCCTCCCTAATTCACTCTTCACAAGACAATGTGCAATGCACTTGTTGTCTCCTAACCATAAAGGTCAACCCAAAGATGGGTTTCCGAATGCCACCAAGGCTTACCCACATAGGGCCTCATCACGTTTTTCTAAATCTAATTAGAAATCATCAAACATCCATACGCAATAAATCCATCTACATACATAGTAGAGAATAATCCAATTTGAATCCCCCAACATAGACTCGTGTAATTTAAGCATCTCACTATCGATGTGGGTCTTAAATAGGATCCATTCATACCTCCAATCTCATTATTGAAGCCAAAACCTCAAATCATAATACAAGATACTTAATCCATCTGTAAAACACAAGAATCTATGGGATCCAAAATCTTCTCAGCTAAATACGATACGAGATGGAACTCAATACCTTAAATACTTCAAACCTCATGTAGAAAACCGTAGAAATCCGTTTGTAATTCCTCACAAGAAAACATGAATGAAAATCAACATGTTTGGGAAACCAAAACCTTCAAATAGATATAAATCTTAAGTATAAACATGGGGTTTTGAAATACTAGCATGAAAATCATAAAATCTTTTGCAAATAGTGTAGATGAACAAGGGTTTAAGAGATTTAGCAATATAGACCACATTCCTATGGAATAAAACCATCCTTATGTCAAATACTTTGAAAATGATAGAATCTTTACCACAAAACTTCAAATACAAGCATAGGATTCATTGATCTAAGAACCTAAGCACAAAACCATAGAGTATGAACCAAAAACTTTTCCAAATCCAATATGAAAGCTAATAGAGCATTGCTTTGCAAATGGCATTGGAGATTCATATCTGATCATAATGCTCTATGTAGGCGCCTAGTTGTTGCAAAATATGGGGAGGACAGGAACGATTGGTTGTCTGTTTCACCTAGCGAGGCTAGGGGGTGCGGGTTGTAGAAGGGTATCTGCATTGTGAAGGGGCTGTTTTCTCGGTTTATTCGGTTGAAGGTCAACAAGGGTGATAAGAGTTTCTTTTTGGCAAGACCCTTGGTGAGCCAACGAACCTCATGCCATTCTGTTAATTCATGCTACAGGCTGACCCTAAGCAAATGGGGCTCGGTTAGGGATCACATGATCGGATCAACTATTTTTTGCTCTTGGAATCTTCATCCAAGAAGAAATCTTAACGACTGAAAAGTTGAGGAAATGGGTAGGCTTTTAAATCTCCTGGAGAACTATCACCTTGGAGACAGGGATTTTGACGATGAGCTGCTATGGTGTAAGGACATTTTGAAGGGATTTTCAGTCAATTCCTGCTTTCTTGTTTCCTTGTCGGATCTTGTCATGGGATTTTCCCACCGGATCATCTGGGACAAGTTCTTTCAATCTAAATTCTCATCCTTTCTTTGGGAGCTGTGGTGGGATTGTGCTCCTATGGTTGAAAATCTGATTCGTAGGGGCCTTATCATGCCTAACTGATGCTCTTTGTGCAGATCCGATGGAGAGTTTTCTGCTCATTTATTCCTCCATTGCTCTATTACGGGTGCCATCTGGGCTTTCTTCCTTTCCCGCTTATCGTTGGTTTGGGTTAACCTGACTCATATTAGCAATTTTTTTGATAGTTGGAAGGTCCAAGATTGTAAGCACTTGAACAACATAGGCAAAGTGTTATGGAGGGTTTTATCGGAGGCCATTGCTTGGTCTTTGTGGGAGGAGTGCAACCATCGTATTTTTGAGGATGCTTATCGGCCTTTCTTGAAGCCTCTGGACGCGGTTCTTTCCCGGTTGTATGATTGGCTTTTCATCTTCTTTCTTGAGGTTATGCCTTCCTATAGGTCTTGGTTATTTGATTGTGACAATTATATTTTTAGCTTTCTTCTTATCTTTAGTTGTTCAGGTCGGCATTCCTCATGCTTGTATCCCTTTTCTTTTTCGTTTAATGATACTTTCCTTATCTTCAAAAAAAAAAAAAGGAAGAAAGCTAATAGATCTAAGATCCTATGGATAAAAGCATGTATATACTTTGTATAACTACTTACAATGCTATCTCCTTCTTGGTTTCTCAATATCTTCTTGTAAAACCCTTTTTCCTTGATCTTCTTCAATGGATCCACCAAATCATTCCTCTCTACATCATCCAAGACATAAAACACACAATATAATGATTCACCATGAAAAACTAAAAGGGAACTACAAAACCAAGCTAAAAGTTCATTGAGATGGGGGATTTTCCATGGCTTACATTGGATTTTGGCGGTTTTTCCCCCGTTTTCTCTAATCCTCTTATCTTCCTCTCCGTAGCCTCTTTGTAATGTTTCTAGGGTTAAAATGAGCTAACTTAGGGTTTTAAGTCATCCCAAGTGGGTCCCACAAGTAATTGGGGCAAGATCACTCATGGCACGAATCTCGAGATTTTGTTTATCCAATGACGTGATCAATCATGGAGATGGATCACCAACCACTGGAAGGGTTTTCTTTAACTCCCAAGACTGGTGATCTGAGTTGGTGATCTATCACTAAAGTTAGATTCCGAAAATTGACTTTTTCCAACTTTGACACCTTGTACGAAAACTATCATAACTTTCTTTATAAAACTCCAATTCACACATCATTGTTGTGTTGGAAAGTAGATCCCTAGAGCTTTCCAATGATGTATAGTTTGCAAGCTGATTAATATGGAATTGATACAGGTTT
>JAOXJP010057869.1:0-15770 GCA_025762735.1 Platanus orientalis | reverse complement strand
GGCTAATTCTTACGGTATATGAGGAACCTCAGGTATGCTCATCTTTAAATTTTGTTTCAAATTATTTTTTAAATAAATTTAAATAGAAATATAAATCAAAATTATTGTGCAATGACGCATGTATAGATATTTCTGTGAAAAATGCATGTAGAATAGATAAAATGATTAAAAAAAAACAATAAACGGGTTTAAGTGACTGTCCCTCAACAGCCCCAAAGGGCCAGATGAGAATTATGGCCTAGAACTATCAAGGAATTGGGCAATGCTTGACAGTTCGAGAGCTTAAGAGTCAAATTAGATTAAAAAAAATCGGATATAATTTTTATATCGAAAACAAAATGCCAAAGTATTGATTTTAGAAGAAAGATAAAATTACAAAATATATGGAATAGCTACTGTATAAGTTTTATAGGATTCTCAGGAGGGTTAGCGCTAGTATGGAAAAAGAATATAATATGTACAGTAATTGAATCATGTAATAGATATACATTAACTAGTATTACTAACCCATAAAATACAACTAATTGGCAATGTATGTTTATATATGGAGAACCTAATAGAGGAATGAGGAAATTTTTTCTAAGACAATTAGGACAAAAATTACATACAATAAATGGATCACTTGTCTATTTAGGGGATTGGAACTGTACATGGAATAAAGAGGATAAATCCGGAGGATTAGAAATACCAAGATGGGAAATAAGAGACACCCAAAGAATGTTAGAAGCAGGAAGACTTATGGACCTAGGATTCTCAGGACCACTTTTCACATGGACAAAATTACTAAATAACCAATTAATAAGGGAAAGGCTAGACAAAGGAACCGCAAATAATTTATGGAGGAGAATATACCCTGATGCTAGAGTGGAGAATCAAATACTAATAGGTTTAGATCATGCACCAATCATCCTAACACTAAAACCAAAAGATAAATTTTTATCAAGACCATTTAGATTTGAATGGATGTGGACCCAAGATGAAAGATGCAAGGAAGAAATAGAGAATAAATGGAATAAACCTTTCAATGGTACAAGCTGGAACAAAATTAAGAGAAATATCAAGAGCTTACCAAATGATTTGAGAAAATGGAATAGAGAAATTTTTGGAAATATAAATACAAAATTAAAAGAAAAATGAAAAATTCTAGAGACGTTACATAGCCAAACATTAAACCAAACTAATTGGGAATAAATAGACAAGATAAAAAAAAAAATAGACGAACTTAACAAAAAAGAGGAAATCTATTGGGCACAAAAATCAAGAATACAATGGCTCAAATGGGGGGATAGAAACTCTAGATTTTTTCACCAAACTACAATAAATAGAAGGAACTCAAATAAAATAACTGCAATACAAAATCAGGATGAAATATGGGTTAGAGAATATTCAAAAATAACAGATGTAGCAAATAAGTATTTTAACGAACTTTTTTAAAACAAGCAACCCAAACATCCAAAACAACGAAAATATACACTTTCACCAGAACTAAATTATCACATAATGCAAAAAAAATTCTTGAAAGAAATTTTATACGAGAAGAAGTTAAAAATTCACTTTTCAATTTAGGAAAATTGAAAGTTCTGGGACTAGACAGATTCCAAGTTGGTTTTTATCAAGACTACTAGGATATAGTAGGAAAAAACATAATTGATGCTACCCTAAATGTACTAAACAATAACACCCATCTCAAAGATATTAATCAAACATTTATCACATTAATACCAAAAATTAAAAATCCATAAAAAATTATACAATTTCGACTTATCAGTCTGTGCAATGTTATTTATAAAATTATATAAAAAACATTGGCAAATAGAATCAATGAAGTAATTCACGAATTAATCTCTGAAAACCAAGGAGCCTTTATAAAAGGTAGACATATATCAGACAATATAATCATTGCACATGAAATTCTAAGACACATGAAATTAAAAACAACAACAAAAAATTATGTAGCAATTAAACTTAATATGAATAAAGCATACGATAGAGTAGAATGGAAACATCTAGAGCAAACAATGAGAAGCATGGATTTTAGTGACAAATGGATTAACATAATCATGGAATGTGTAACATCAGTAACCTATAGAATTTTAGTCAATGGATCACCAAACTCACAAATATCACCAAGTAGAGGACTTAGGCAAGGTGATCCCATGTCACAGTACATTTTCCTTATGAGTATGCAAAGTTTATCAAATGGACTTAAAAGGCTAGAGGAGCAACAAGGAATAGAAAGAATAACGATTAGAAGAACTAACCCGGTAATCACACACTTATTTTTTGCGGGCGATTGTTACATTTTTTCAGCCAACGATAACAGGAAAATAAACAACATAAAAGAATTTTAAAATCAATTCAGTGATGAATCAGGACAAACTATAAACTATGAGAAATCAGAAATTATTTTTAGCAAAAATACACCCACACATGTCAAAACCACCATATGCGACCAATTAAATATACAACAAAATCAGTCCCTAGGGAAATACTTAGGCCTACCTACTAGTATAGGCAGGAATAAAACTAGTTTATTTTCCTACATAGAAGAAAAAATTACAAATAAAATACAATGATGGAAAGAAAAACTCCTAAACCAAGCTGGAAAAGAAATATTGTTAAAAGTTGTAGTCTCTGCAATACCATCGTACACAATGCCCTGCTTCCTTCTTCCAAAGAGAGTATGTGAAAACATAAACAAAAAGCAAAGATCCTTCTGGAGGAGATAAACAGATAAAAGAAATAAAATAAAATAGATAAAATGGGAAACACTTAGGAAAAATAAAGGAGATGGGGGAATGGGATTTAGAGATCTATACGCTTTCAATAAAGCTTTATTAGCTAAACAGGTATGGAGACTTTTTTAAATAATCCAAATACATTATGGGCAAAACTGTTGAAATCAATCTACTACCCAAATACAAATTTAGGAAAGCCAAGTATAGAAATAATAGTTATTGGTTGTGAAAAAGCACTATAAAGAGAAGAGAAGTGATAGAAAAAGGAATTTACTAGGAAATAGGAAATAGAGAAAACATAAAATTCTGGGAAGAACCTTGGATTCCCTTTATTGAAGGTTTCAAAATATATTCAAACAAACCAAAAGACAGTAATGTAGAATATGTAAGGGATGTTATAATAGAAACAAGAGAATGTGATATTGAAAAATTACAAAATAAAATATCAAATTGGGAAATAACGGAAATTCAGAAAATATACCGAAGTCAGAATCAATATTTAGACAGAATTAAATGACACTATAACAGTAAAGGAACATATACAGTAAAGTCAGGATACCACCTAATCACAAAACAAACTAATGAAAACACAAATACAAGGGATAATATCAATGAAAACGAAAATGATGAAATAAACAATATTATCAATGATAGAATTGCACCAAGTGCTAAAAGCGAGACAGATATTGAAATAGAAGAAACACAAATCAATTATCCAAACAACAGAGAAAGGAAAAACCAACCTGAAACCCAACATATAGATAATCTACCTTAGATAAACTATGGAATTTAAATATCCCCCAAAAAATAAAAAAAATTATATGGAAATCATGCCATGATGTCATCCCAGTAAAAATGAACCTAGTTCAAAGATGTATTAATATAAATCCACTTTGTGACATATGTAAGCAAAAAAATGAAACCACAATACATAGATTAGTCACATGCCCGAAGGCTAAGAAAATATGGTATGCTTCACCTTTGTCATTAAGAATTGCCCAAAATGAAAATGAGATAGTAAACTTTCAATACTGATTCATGAAATGGATGAGTTTAAATAACTTGAAAAAGAAAGAATTAAATTGGATTGGTGAATATATTGCAATTATATGTTGGCATATCTGGATACACAGGAACAAATATATATATATATATGAGAATAGCAAATTTGATATGAAAATAATTGTGAAAAACTCATGCAAACTAAACAAGGAGCTAGAGGAAGCCCTCCCTAGAAAGAAGGAAGCAACCAAAGATAAAGAGGAAGATCACTGGAATCCCCACCACCAAATATGATCAAGATCAATTTTGATGGAGCTCTCTATACAACAAAACATAAAGTTGGATTAAGAATTATTCTCAAAGATGTGAAAGGACAAATAATTACAGCTAGAACTGGCAGAAGAAGTCTACGTTCTCCAATACTAATAGAATGTGAAGCAACACTAATGGGATTGAGAACAACTTAATCAATGGGACTGAAAAATGTTATTGTGGAAGGAGATTCATTAGAAGTTATCAATGCCCTTAAAAAATGAATGGGGGAATGCTCCATTGAAATCAAACTCTGCATCCTAGACTATAAGAATTGCTTTGAATATTTTGATGTCATTTGCTTTCAGCATGTTAGTATGAACAAAAATAATGCGGCCCATGTATTAGCTAAACATGGTGTATCATGTCTCAGCAGCATCTTGACAGGTAATTACCCGCCATGGCTATAAAAAATTGTGGATCATGAAGCAAGCTTTTGTAACCATGTGAATGATTAGCAATAAAAGAAGAAATTACCAAAAAAGAAAAAAGAAAAAAAGAGGTACAAGAAGTCATATTTTCAGAGCACAATAATCCCCTGGTAACTTACCAAAAATAAATAAATAATAATAATCACTTAATTGACTAATGGGTTCAGCCAATCAATAAAAAATTCGATGAGTTTTTTAACCCCAAATCCAAAATATGATATACCCTTATCAAATTGATCATGTTATCGTCTTGGAGACATCTAACTTTAAGTTCTTGTTACTAGGAGTGTCCTACCAGAACTTATCAAATGCCCCGACTCGTCTCAAGCATCCCAAAAATGAGTCTAACTGAATACATGTTTTTGAATGTCTCATCAGTGTAAATTCCTTCAGCCTAGATGATGTTGAGAAAACCAAGCATGCTTACAACAACTAGGACTTACAAATGACAACACCTTATCCAGTCTAGTCTTCCTTCAATCAACTAGTTTATATAAATGTTCAATGCACACAGAGACTTTTCGGGCAGAAGTGTGGGGTCCCAAGCTGTGATCAACTACTTACACATCCATACTTCACATTAACATTTCATATTAAAGGAACAATGTTTCTCACAGTGATTTGACTTTAACAAGATTTTGAGACAAGACAATGTAATACAGGATAATGAATAAGCAGTATCAAGAAGAAATTGGCACCAGATCATTGAAGAATATATGATCGGCATATTTCTACATTTCCTTTTTTTTATTTTTCTGGTAGGAATGCATGTCCATTTTAGATATCACAACAGCTGTTTTCCACTGGATGAAGCTAACAGCGCGTAGTAGGCAAGTTCTTGGCGATCAAGCAAAACAAGATCCGCTGGCATGTCAAGAATCTGTGATGGTTGTTTTGGAAATGCACAAGGGTTATGAAGTCCTGATACCACTAAAGAGTTACAAGCTAATCTCCTTTGGCAAGCTGATTTCAAGAAAATATAGGCTGCAAAAAAGGCAGAGAAATGTATAAGAAACAGAAGTGAGACTGCACGTCACCCAATCAAAGGCACCTAAATACAAACATATCTAACAATCAATCTAGGAATGATCTAATTGTTGCTCAATTACATCCAAATTCATCCATTATCCCGATTCATATGATGATGATTGGATGACATTTATGGATAGACCCAGCACCCACCACGTCATCTGGCAAAGCTGTGCACACTTGTTGGACCATATAAGGGCTCCAATCCCCAAAGAATGAACCAAATTACACTATGCAACATTGTCATTCCTTATATTTGTTTTACATGAGTAACTTTTCTCAAGGCCCAAACTCGTAGTTTGTGAGCTACCAATTTTGGATGGTAATGCAGGTTCCTAACGCTGGCATCTCAATACATGGTGTTGAAGCTAATTGACATGATAAGTAAGACATTTTTTGTTTGCCAATGCGGACACGATTCATACAACTGTGAATTGCACAAGTCACAATACGGGACCCACGGATGTTCCCTTGCATCATTGTCTAGCAGACAATAATAAAAAGCACCTTCAAGAATAGCGGAAGCATGAAAGAATCATGTGTATATTTTTGTCATAATTTATTTCTACAAAAATGACCATACTATCCATGGCAACATTTCTTTACAGAGCTTGATAGCCCTTTATTGAACAATAATGGAAAGGCCACTGGCATCTTCACTTTGTTTTAAGTACTCCAATTGCTGCAGATGTCATGACAGCCATGTGAACAAGGTAAATAGAACCAGGGACACTGCCATTTACATTCATTCTCTAAGATTCAAACTGAAACTTTCAAAATGATTTTCTCTTTGCTATTACCTCGCCGACATGAAAGCCATTCCAAGGAACACAGCCTTGACTGCTTGCTTCTGCCCCGCATAATCAAATGCCAATGGCAACATTTCGTGCAAGGTGAGAAAAGCCATCACCCCACCAACTGCACAGGTTAAAAGCACAAAGAGTCAAAGCATCAGGTATAAGTTCTGGTTTGCAGGCTTGAAAACATGGGGCATAGAATGCATATCATACCTGATCCAAGCAGGCCCTCAAGAATTTCGGGGCTTAGACTTCTTGGGAATAAGTAAGCTGCAAGGGGACCAAAACAAAAGGAACTAAAAGGCCCAATGCTTTTCTTTAGCATTCATAAAAAACAAAGTCCCACTCATTAATAACAAATCGATTAAAGATACTGAGATACTCACAAGTTACAAGCACTTTAACTATGAAAGTTAGCTTTTGTCGTATGCATACAAATTTGGAAACTATACTCTTAGTAATTACCATGGTTACCATTTAGACAAAGGACACGCCTGCATGTAGTGAGCATGCAATGGTCATGACTCATCATCTGATGGACGAGTTATGAAATATCCCTAGGTAAAAATCAACAGAGTTGGGTGACTAGACCATTTGATCTAAGCACATTTCACCGGACAAGGAAAAATTCAGTGGAGGCTTCAGAAGAAAAGTCTAGATGGGATGAATACCACCCAGTTGAAGCACCTAGGTTAGAATGTTTGTTCTACACACCCAATTTAAGGATGCATTTCTTCACAAAAAAAAAAAGACAGTTAGCTGGTCTAGAAATAGCATCAAATGTTCAGGCACACTCCTCATGACATCTGAAGCATTTTAGACAATTCTTTTATATCACCTCTGTTTACATTAGATAAAGTTTACAAGGTAAAACATTCCTAAAACAAGCAGTAGGATGATTTGAGTCAAAACTCAGGAAGAAGGTCAAAAAGTATATATGATGTTCCATCCAAAAAAAAGAGTACATATGATGCACCAAAAAGCAGTTGACATACCAACAATAACCACACCCAGGGGCTCAGCAAAACCTGAAAGCGTTGCCAGTTTAAATGCCTGCCATTTGCTGTGGCATGCAGGCAAATAGTCATATTTTGATATATCAGATACAGTTTTGAAGATAAATATAATACATATGCAAGATATTGAGGTTAGATGTCACAAAAATCTCGCTAAAACATCCTAAAATTTTCAAGAAAATTACTAAGGCATTTATATCTCATTTAAGTTCAAATATCTTGTGATAAACTGGTTTTTCCTTTTCTCACACAACTATGGTCAGATTTCCACAAGATTTGTTGTTTCACGCTTTTAATTTTAAGTACTGAAAAATTCACTTCTCTAATTTTTTTTTTTAAATGTTTCATTTTTCCCCGAGATTTTCAGAGAGAGAGATCAAAAGCAAACTTGAAATCTCCTAAGAACTCCCCTTGCTGAAAAATCCACAAGAAAGATTAGCATCTCTTGAACAACTTAAAATGCTGGAACTGTACAAAACTGCAGTCATCAATTAATTGCAAGAAACAGAAAAAGACCAATTACTTTCATTCTTATTCAATGAGCCACCAATACCATTCTAAAATTTCTGCCCAACATTTCATTTAATAAGATCCCAAAATTCTTACCTCTGAGTTGCAAAATAGACTGGTAGTGCTACAGCAACACCCTGAAAAAGAAAATATGACGAAATTATACTTGTAAGCAAGAGCAATATGGTTCATTTTCTGTGAAGAGATTGTTCATCCCTTCAGGAAACAAAATAATGAGCAGGCTTTGACTACAATAGCTCTAGTTTCGGTCAATATGTATCATATCGCAAGGCCATTGATAACAGACACATGTAATATACATTTTTACATAATCTCTTTACTACAGTAGCTCTCTTTTCCACATTATATATATATATATATATATATAGAGAGAGAGAGAGAGAGAGACATGTATCAGGATAAAAAATATTTAAATTTCTTATTTACAGGTTATTACATGTTCACACTTACAGAAGTCTCACCCAAAATCTGAAACAGTAATTTTCAAATGACAAACTACCCCATTTTTTCGCTTAAGGGCTGATGCAGCATGCATATAAGATAGTGGCTGTGTGCTCAGGAGATAGGAATAAAACTGATAAAGTAACAAAGAAAAATAAACAAGATTTCTACTCTTGAGTCCACATGCTAATTCAAGTGATTCTTCAAGTTAAATTCGTTATGCATGATAAGACTGAAAGCCTGGTTTTGATAGTGGATAACCTCCTTAAATCTTGCAAGGTGAAGAAGATAACAATCAAAGCCCAAAACCACCGAAATCTGTAGAGATTAGTGAAGACCAAAATTCTTCTCTGTTTCCAATAGTACCGCCAGCCTAGAACTTCAAGGAGTGAGGTCTCTTCGTAGAGAACAGTTTCAGGATGGAGATGGGTACCCCTAGGGTCGCCCAAGGCTTCTTAAGAGCTAGGGAGTTCAACCCTTCCAATGGTGTACATATGAAGGTGCATCAAGCAAAATCGTAGAGTCCCTTTTCTGATGATAATCACGCCTAATGTGGGTAAAAATAGGTGGGCCCCTCTTTAAACTAACTTTGGGAGGCAGTTCTTTGGGTGATATAGGATTGTCCAACAATGTGCTTCAATCTGAAGCCTTCAAATCTGCAAAAACATCCACGGTTTGGATATGCTAAAGCTTCTCATGAAATCATTTGAAAACATGGGGTCATGCCTGGAAGCAACTTAAGCCTGTGTATCAGCTTCAAACATCAAACAACTAGGTAGAGATGCTACCATGGGTGTCGTTCCACTTTTAGAAACCTTTAGGAGTTGTTGTGTGATCCAAAAACTGAAGTTGGGTTTGTTGGTGATGAATCTTCTACAAAATATCAACTTCTAACAACACCAAAGAAAATCTGAAAATTGTATCCAAGTATTAAAAAAAAAAAAAAGTTGGGATAACCTTTTAACCCAATGGAAAGGGAGTGGCCTCCACCACTAACGCTGAACTAGGTGAAGACTTAGACCCACTCCAGGGTTTTAGGATTCTTAAGCTTCAACCAAAAGCAAGAGGAAGAAGAAGAGCTAAACCGTGAGAGCCGAAAATTGATTCTTATTGCATAATTTTATTGTGCTGGTCGTGGGCTCTATAAATAGAGAGTCTCACGGCCGGGTCTCTTTACATAACATAGAAACCTCAACAAAAATAGTCTTCTCTTTTATTTTTCATAACAAAAATAGCTCTTAACTACAACTAATAACAGAAATACCCATAAAACATAATTAAGGACTAAAATACCCTCACCAACATGTAACATAAAATAAAACACCCTAATGAAGCCATAGCATAGGTGCAACTTTCTTACGCCTCCTCTGGTAGACCTGGAACTCGCACCTAGACCTGATGTCCTCACATCAAGGGCAATCCCACACACCTTCACACCGCTAGGGGGGGGGAAGGGGGGTTATGCTCCTTGCCACACCCCAGCAATATTCAAAGATAGTACCCTCAAATTATCTTTCTTGATTTTAACCCATTTACAATTTTTTTCAAGTTAACATTGATCCACAAATGTATGATGCACTTCCACTAAATCTGTAGGCTAGATTTCAAATTTAAATGAAAAAAGAAGAAAATATCTTCTCTTCTTTTGTTTTTTGAAATCAAACCCGAATCTTTTGTTCATTTCTGATATGTTGTACAAAAATATCCGTAGATATGACCCCTAAGTGTTTACCGAGGTTAAATGACTAATGAGTTTTTAGCAATGTAAGAATGTATTCAAATTGTGAGTGAGTATGTTTGCCTACTAAACTCATTCCATATGATTGTTTGTTGTAGTATCACCGATACAATCAAGCTTTTTCTATAATTTCCTACATACGACAACACATTTCCTTTGTTTTCACAAAATTTCGCCAAACTTCTTGGTTTTATGTCACTTTAATTATGTTTACCGCAAAATCTGCGACATTTTAAGATGAAGTCTTCGATCTTAAGATAAAATCAGCAATAGAGGAAGAGAAGGAAGAAGAGGGAATAAGAGGGAAGAGAGAAGAATGAGACTAAGAGAGAAATCATGAGATTTGAATGAATCTCATATGTACGTATTTATTCATTATTTATAGTAAGGTTTTGGTGTAGAATACAACCATACCCTTGTATGTAGACATTAGACCTAAAATACATACACTATGATAATGACAATTCTGCCCATAGACAATAGACCATAGACTGCTACACTCCCCCCTCAAGCTGGTATATAGAAGGAACGCATAGCCAACTTGCTAACAAAGGTATGAAATACTAGACTGCTTAACTCCTTAGTGAACAAGTTTGCAAGCTGTTCATCTATCTTCACAAATGAAATGCAAATATGAGACCAAACATAAGCTTTTCATTGATAAAATAGCGATCAACCTTATTATGCTTGGTCCAGTCATGCTGACTAGGATTATGGGCGATGTTGATAACTACCTTATTATCACAAAATAATCGCATCAGGCCTGAAACAGGACAACTGAATTCAGACAAGTATTTTCATTTATAACAGCTCACATACACCATGTGCCATAGCTTTTTATTCAGCCTCATCACTAGAGCAAGTAACAACAGTTAGTTTCTTGTTCCTCCAAGTGACCAAATTTCCTCCAACAAAAGTGCAATATCCAAAAGTAGACAGTCTATCAAAGATGAACCTGCCCAATCAGCATTTGTCTATACCTCAACATGGAGTCCAGTTTTCTTACTGAACAAGAAGTCATATCCTGGACTTCCTTTAAGGCACCTACGTATCCAATACCTTCCATATGAACAATGGTAGGAGCGTGTATAAACAGACTAGTAGCACCAACAGCAAAAGCGATATATGGGCATCAAGGAGAGATAAAGCAATCATCCCACCAATCGTCTGCATCTTTCTGCATCAACAAGTCAGTCACTATCACCTTCCTTAAACTTTTGATTAGAATCCATAGGTGTAATAGCCAGTTTACATCCAAACATCCATGTTTCACTAAGAAGATATAGTGTCTTTTCATTGAGATACGTAGATACCCTTCTTTGAACAGGTAACTTTAATCCCAAGAAAATAATTAAGCTGCCCCAGATCTTTAATCTCAAACTCTTTCGCCAAATACCACTTCAATTTCTCCATTTCAACCTCATCATTACCGGTGATGACAATGTCATCCACGTACACAATCAATGTCATAATTTTGTAGCTTATCTCTTAATAAAAAGAGTATGATCAGCCTGACACTGAGTATAGCTATATGACACCATCGCATCACAAAAACACTCAAACCACGCTCTGGGCAACTATTTCAAACCATAAAGAGCTTTCTTCAGCTTGCAAACATTTCACCTACTAGATGTAATTTGAAATCCATGTGGAAGCTTCATATATAGTTCTTCAAGATTACTATGTAAAAAGGCATTTTTCACATCCAGTTGGAATAATGACTGACCTTGGTTTGCAGGCAAAGAGAGGAGCACACAAATGGAGTCCATCTTAGCAACTGAAGCGAATGTCTACTGATAATCAATTCCAAAGTTTAGTCTAGCCCTAACAACTAGCTGAGCTTTATACCTATCGACACTCACATCTAGTTTCAGCTTAATAATAAAGACCCATTTACATCCAACTGGTTCTTTGTCGACAAGAAGATCTACAATGCCCAAAGTTTTATTTTTATTCCAAGGCTCGCATCTCCTCTTCCATAGCCTCCTTCTACTTGAGTTGAGCTAGAGTTTACACTATTAGGAATAACATCAAAAAACAAAGCAACAACAAAGGAATGAGTAGAAGCAGACAATGCATTGTAAGACACATAATTAGAAATAGGATACTTAACACAAGACCGAAAACCTTTTCTTACGACAATAGGGAGATCAATATTATCGATTGGATGAGAGGAAGAGTTACCTGGAGAAGAGGAGGTATTTTGGTGTGGGACATGAGGATCTTCAATTGCAACTTCTTTGGCCTTCGCTTATATACTTGAAGATGTTTCTCACTTTGTTCCTCCAGATTATCAATAGTTTCTATTCGAATACCCTAATCAAACAAGAAAGAGGGTACTAGTAAAAGAGTCAAAGTCTCAACATCATTAACACAAAACTCCCCCTTAAGAGAAGAATGGGATAGTCTCATTGTATGTGACATCCATAAAAACAAGTCATCTATAAGTGGGTGGATGATAACACTTGTACCCTTTCTAAGTGGGAGAATAACCTTGAAAGATACACTTCATAGCTTTAGGTTCAAGGTTGGATCTGGATGACTTCTCTATATGGGCAAAATAAATACAATTGAAGACCTTGGGAGGAATTGGAAACAAAGTCAAGACAGGAAATACCACTTCAACAGGAGATTTAAAATCCAACACACAAGTAGGCAAACGATTCATGAGAAAAGCTGTAGTTTGAACTGCAGCAGCCTAAAAAGTTTTTAGATCATTCATTTCAAACATAAGTTCTCTAGCAATCTCCATGAGATGCCTATTCTTGCGTACGGCTACTCCATTTTGTTCTGGAGTACTAGGGCACGTGGTTTAATGAATGATACTATGTTGATTGAAGTAGGATCAAAAGGCTGAAGAAAGGTATTCACCCCCATTATCACTACGCAGATCTTAATTTTCTTGTCAAACTAGGTCTCAATTATCTTATGAAAAGAAACAAAAATAAAAATGACATTACCTTTGGATTTAAGCAAATAAATCTATATGCAATGAGAGTAGTCATCCACAAAAGTTACAAAATAATTATAACCAAGCAAAGAACCAATAGGAGCAGGTCCCCACACATCAGAATGCACAATTTCAAAAGAAGTAGTACTTTTATTCATACTCAAAAGGTTAAGAGTTTCTATAGTGTTTAGTATATTAGCATGAATCACATTTTAACATACTAGACTTTAAACATAAACTAGGAAATAAATGACGCAAATGCTATGCTACTGATGAAGTGAAATTGAGTTGGATACGCTATCCTTCATTTATGGAAGACTATGATGATGAACAAAAGTAGTTGTATATGGAGCACTGTCTAATATGTATAGGTCATTCTCATTATGCCCTTGACCAATTATTGTCATTGTCTCCAAGTCCTAAAAAACACAATTAGAAGGAAAGAAAGTCATACAACAGTTTAGAGACTTTGCAAGATGACTCACAGACAAAAGGTAAAGAGTGAATTTAGGAATATGCACTTAAGTGAGTGGTAAGGTTTAGGTAATAGAGATAGATCCCTTACCAATAATGGAAGCATAAGATCCATCAGCAACTTGGACCTTACCCTTCGTAGAATAAACTAAGATGAAAAAAATGACATAACCATCATATGGTCTAAAGCTCATGAATCAATGATCCAGGAGTGATTTTGGGCACTTAAGGAAAAGGTTGAAGCACCTGACTGGGAAAATGAAGTAGATGCAGACATAGATGTAGATGGCTCTAAACTAGCAATAAATCGACGAAGTGCCTCTATCTGATCTTGAGAAAAGCTTATGTCGTCTAAAGGAGTGGCAAAAGGCATGGGAGTTAGGATTGGCTTTGTGGAAGAAGTGATAGAATGAGCACTGGATTGAGTTTGTGAACAAAATCCACCTCTACCGCCAACAAAGGAACCCCACTGCAGATGACCCTAAAACTTTTGCTAAGGATGACCATGAAGATCCCAACCGGTCTTCTTAGTGTGCCTAGATCTACCATAATGATCGCACTTCATTTTATCGCTATCATCTTGTAAGGCTCTACCTCGATTTCCACCACCGCGACCACGGAAGGAGCCACACACCCCATGCTAAGAAGATGACACTAATGTTGAACGATCAATGATTGGCTAATGTGGCTAAATTATAACCTGTCAACGATCCACCTGAGAAAGATATGAGAATACCTCATTCAAGGGAGGAAGTGGATCCTTGCCAAGAATTTGCACCTGAATAGGCTTATAATTAGGATGCAGACCAGATAACAACTAAAAGATACGCTCATCCAAGGGAGGAAGTGGATCCTTGCCAAGAATTTGCACCTGAATAGGATCATAATTAGGATGCAGACCAGACAACAACTCAAAGATACGGATCTCCTCTACTTCCTAATGATAGAGTGTTGCATCTACAGAACACTGAGCTTTAAACCACTTATAGAAATCTATCCCATCCCATAAGTTGTGAAGAGTAGAGTAGAGGCCAATGGCTAATCTCCTTGTCTCAACCAGGACACCTTCTTATGAAGATCATACATACAAGCCTTACTCCTTTTTCTTGGAATAAAATTTCGTAATTGATTCTCAAATAGCCTTGGCTATTGGTAGAAACAAATAATTACTAGCAACGTTCGCCTACATGGAGTGTAATAACCATGACATAACCATAGCATTCTCAGCTTCCCACTTTGCATACGTTGCATCTTTAGAGTCTGGCATTTTCACATCTCCAGTTATATACCCTAGTTTTCCTTTCCGTATTATATAAAGCTTGCTTGATTGTGACCAAGCAAGAAAATTGGTTCCATCTAGACAAATGGTAGTAATAATTGTACTTGGGGACTCATTCACAACTCCCCCTAAAAAACCAATATCAATATTATTACTAGTTAAGTCTGACTTTAAGCCTTCTTCTAACATTATGTGATATAAAATAAGAAGGGACTACTGAAAAAGGTCTCCATTGATCACAACTACAACTTGATCACATGGTTACATAGTCACAACCACTGTAGGATTCTCAACAGTACACAACGCACACACTACAAGACTCCCACCAATCCACTACATCCACAGAATGGCTACCATAGTTTCACATGTCATACTTTGTACCAACTAAAAAAAAACACTCAGAGAAGCCTAGAAGCAGGGTCGCAAAATGGAATCACGGAATCAAGTTTTTCATTCACAATCGTGAAGCATAACCATCATCAAAACACTAGATAACTCTAAAAAATAAGAAACTAGTATTACTATATATGTTCCTAGGGAGAATCATGTTCGACCATTAGAGAAATCACATCATAAACCTAGGTGGTAAACGTACCTCACAAGAAGTCGAGAATCAACACCAATCACTCAGATCTTCATCAAGTCAAATGAAAGGACTTTCAATATACTCCACAGGTCTGGGCGATCAATTCCTTGCTAGCCAATTTGTGGGAAAAAAAAATATTTCAGATCATCAAATCGCCAAACCACCACTGTAGAAATTCATGATGTCTCAAAAACGACCATCAAATCCAACATCGATGATGCCGGTGCTGCCATCAGCCGTATGGATGCTAACATCAGCATTGGTACTATGTCACAGTGATGGGTCAGACAACTAATCTGTGTTAACCACGCTCTGATACCAAGATGAAGTTTTTGATCTAAAATAAAATTAGCAATAAAGGAAGAGGAGAATCTGTGTTAACCACGCTCTGATACCAAGATGAAGTTTTTGATCTAAAATAAAATTAGCAATAAAGGAAGAGGAGA
>JAOXJP010057848.1:0-15770 GCA_025762735.1 Platanus orientalis | reverse complement strand
GATATTTTTTAAATCATATATATATATATATATATATATATATATATATATATATATATATATATATATATATAGATATAGATACTTTTTTTTTACCTCTAATGTACATTCGGCTTAAATTATTTTTTTATATCATTTTTTATTTAGGAACCTTATCTAGCATACTAATTTTGTGTAGATTCATATTTTGATAGTTTTGGGTAGTATTGAATCAATTTATTTTCTAAAGAACGTGTTTAGGGTATAGTCTTGATTCGTTGCTTGCATGTGTCTTTTTTCTTACTTAAACAATCTCATAGAAAGTCTTCTTGCATATTCATGGGAAATATTTTTATGAGCTAACTCTTACGTATTGTATGGTTACGTGAGGCAACAACAAAAAGGAGATGTTCAGAGACCATAGTTGTAGGGTGGTAGTACAACTGCTCTAGTTATGAAGCTTTACGTAAAAGAATTGGTATATCAATCTACCTAGAATTACTAGGTCATTTGATTAGTGACTTCATACTTGATACTTGGGGACTTTAGGTTATGTATAACTTAATTCACTTTTTCTAAATTGTATATATGTGTGTGTGTGTGTGATGAATGTAAATAGTGGATGGATATAGAGTTGTCGGGTGAACAATGATGATGTAGATGTATGATATATTTGAAGTGTTTTTTGTTAATATGTGGACTATTAGGTTATTGAAGAAGTGATATGTGGATCATTATTCATCCCCAGGGGTCCATATTACAGTCATTATGCTGCTGAAATTTCGGCAGAAATGGCGTGTGGATTCCCTGTTTAACCTTAATAAAATGACATAAAAAATAATAAGTGAGATAATTAGATTATAAATCAAGATTGACCATTAAACTGTAATGGGTTTAGAGTAGGTAACCACAAAAGTGGATGAGATGGGGTGCCTAACACCTTCCCCAACTCATAAAAGAAACAACTTACTTTAGAATTTTTGGAAGTTGACCAGTTTAAGTATGGAGTCAGACATTTCAAACCCTATTCAAACTTAAATTTGCTTTATTTTCAAAACTGATGTCCAGTCACATCATTAAAAAGATTGGTGGTGACTCCAAATCACGTTGGATATTTCCTGCGATAGGCAAGTCTCCTTTTAAAGAGATTTACCCGTCGTGCCAAAATCGAGGCCTATAGTACTCAACTTGATCCACAAAGACATTGCTACATCAACAAAGAATGCATGTGACTGGAACCTCTTGGAATCAAGTGCCTTTGTGAGAATGTCAGCCAATTGGTCCTTAGTCTTGACGTAGTCCAAAGAGACAACATTGTCTTTCATAAGTTATCGAATGAAATGGTGCCGGATATCAATATGCTTAGTTTGTGAATGCGACACCGGATTCTTTGAAATGTCGATAGCACTCTTGTTATCCATAAATAGACTCATGGTGCCTTGTTCCCACTCATAGCCTTTTAGCATTTGTTTCATCCATAGGAGTCGGGTGCATCCACTATTTGTTGTAATGTACTCAGCTTCGACAGTTAACAATGAGATAGAGTTTTGTTTCTTGGTATGCCAAGAAACAAGACTGTTGTCTATGTAGAAGCAACCTTCACTTGTGCTCTTACAATCCTCAACATTGCCAGCCCAATTAGCATCTGAGTACCCTACTATCTCAAATGTGGTGTCAAATGGGTACCAAACCCAAACTTTATAATCCCGTGGACATAACGGATGATCCTCTTAGCTACTTTGAGATATGATTCTTTAGAAACAGCTTGGTATCTAGCACATGCACCTACACTAAAAGAGATATCAGGTTTGATTGCAATCAAATAAAGAAAACTACCAATGATACTCTGATAGTAGGTGAAATCGACTTATGCTCCATCAAGGTCCTTGGTGATCTTGTCACTTATGCTAATGAAGGTGTTAGTAGGTTTGGATTCTTACAACCCAAACTTGGTAACAAGGTCTTTATCAAACTTGGTTTGGCTTGAAAAAATGTCATCACTAGTTTGCTTCATCTGAAGACTAAGAAAGAACTATAGTTCTCCTTCCATACTCATCTCAAATTCAAAATTCATTGTTTGAGAAAAACTATGAGACATCTCCTCATTGGCAGACCCAAAAATGATGTCATCTACATAGATTTGTACTATGAGGATGCGACCTTTTGCTTCTTGAAAAAACAATGTCTTGTCTACACTTCCTCTATCAAAATGGTGATCAAGAAGGAATATGGTAAGTCTCTCATACCAAGCTTTTGGAGCTTGTTTGAGGCCATTTAATGCCTTCTTGAGTTTATATACATAGTTTGGCAAAGTGGGGATCCATAAATCCCTCAAGTTGCTCTGTGTGTACTTCTTCTTAGAGTATCCCATTTAGGAATGCACTCTTAGCATCCATTTGATATAATTTAAATTTTAAATGGCATGTAATGGACAAAAGAATCCTAATGGACTCCAATCTCGCATCAGGGGAAAATGTTTCCTCAAAGTCAATACCCTCTATTTGGGCATACCCCTTTACTACAAGTCTGGCCTTGTTTCTAGTCACTATATTATACTCATCATGTTTATTTTTGAAGATTCATTTGCTACCAATGACATTCTTATTAGAGGATCTCTCAGTTAGGAACCAAGTATCATTCCTTTTGAATTGATTGAGTTCCTCTTGAATGGCCATGATCCAATTTGGATCACTTTGAGAACCTTCTTTACTTTCTTAGGCTCTATTTTGGATGTGAAGCAAAAGTGACTTAGAATATTTTCAATTTATCTCCTAGTCTTCACTCCAGTGTTTAGATCACCAATGATGTCACCTCAAGACAGTCCTTTGGTGAGCCTCTTATCCTTAGAATTGAGGTTGAACTTCCTCAACTTCATCCTTGGAGCCAGATTCAGAAGAGAGCTCCTCTTGGCTTTATTGAGGACCTTCAATCTCTTTTGAAGATGAAGTCTCAACCCCATAATCTGAGAACATAACAGGGGTGTCTACCTATACTATTGTTGACTTAGAGTCATCTACCGCTACATTGATAAAGTCTTCCAATGTAAGAGTCCTTTGCTTGAAGACACGGTAGGCTCTACTAGTATTGGAGTATCCAAGGAAAATAGCCTCATCACTTTTGTTGTCAAATTTTTCAAGGTGTTCTCTATCCCCAAGGATATAACACGTGCTGCCAAATACTTTAAAGTATTTAATAGTTAGCTTTTTTCTACTCCATATTTCATAAGTTGTTTTATCCGTATCGGGTCTACGATAGACATGGTTTAAGACATAGCAAGTGGTGCTAATTGCCTCAACCCATAATCTCTTGGCTAGGTTCTTTCTCATAAGCATAGAAGTAGCCATATAAAGTAGAGTTCTATTCTTCCTTTCAACAACTCCATTTTGTTGTGGAGTTTTAGGAGCTGAGAACTCATACTTGACTCCCATTTCATCACACCAATCTGAGAATTTTTGGTTCTTGAATTCTCTTCCATGGTCACTTCTAATGTGATTGATGGTTAATTCCTTTTCCACTTGAATTCTATTGCAAATGTTCAAGAATTCATTAAAAACTTTGGATTTTTCTGTTAGGAATGCTACCTAAGTGAATTTTGAGAAATCATCAACCACCACCATGAAGTATCTCCTACCACCTAGATTCTCTGTTCTAGTAAGACCGGTCAAGTCTATATGGATAACCTCTAGGGGTCTAGATGTCCCTATTTATATAGTCTTCTTATGAGGGACTTTAGTTTGCTTTCCCATTTGACAACTTTTGTAGAAATGGTTGTCAATGTTGCTTAGCTTAAGGAGGTCCTTGACTATCCCCTTCTTGTTAAGCTTAGCAAGATCCCAAAAGTTGAGATGGCCTAATCTTTGATGCCAAAGATTGGTCTTATCCTTTTAGGATATGAGACAAGTGTTCCTTATTTGAGGATGATGATTTATGACATAGAAGTTGTCACTTGTTCTTACACCTTTAGCTAAGATGTCACCCTTCTTGTGATCCATGATCATGCAACCTTCCTTTCCGAATTGGACTCGATAATCCTTGTCACATATTTGGCTTATACCAACCAAATTGTGCTTAAGACCTTGCACATAAAGAGCTTTGGTGAGTCATGGAATACCAGGGGTAACTATGGTTCCAACCCCTAGAATCTTAGTAGTGTTTTCATCACTAAATGTGATATATCCACCTTGAGTTTCTTTAAGATGTCCAAATAGTTTTCTCTCACCGGACATGTGCCTTGAACACTCACTATCAAGGTACCATTTGGATGTGCTTCTGGTTCTTAGTGCGGTTTAAATGACCAAATACTTTGAATCATCCTTTCTTACCCATATTCTCTTAATCAGTGTTGGTTTAGAGGTCTGTCTTTTGTTACTTTGTTGTTGGGCTAAATCCTTCTCTCTTTGAAGGTTTATATTTTTAACATTTTGAAAATAGTTTCTTTTGTTGACATTCTTCCTATCAGCACCCAAATTTTGACTTGGGTTAATTAATGGAACTCGATGAAATCATTACAACAAGAGATAAGGTTAGAATCTAGATACCCCTGAACTTCAAAATGTTTAACATTCTTAAAGGATACTCTGGTAAGAAAATGCAATGTCATTGTCCAAATTCTACTCAAAGATTAGTCAAGCTAAACCATAACTTCTCCAGAAAACACCCTACGACTACGAGGCCCTAATTTTCAATCTATTCGTCCCATTCTATTATGAATTTTCTAGTTTTCATAAGCCTTCCCACATTGAAGCATCAAAAGGTTAGAGAATTACCATTTTACCCCTACACCTTTAAAATATCTTAACTTCAATTTATAAACTCATTTTCTATAGAATTTTCCCGCTTACATAAGCCTTCCCACAATGAAGCAAACAAAGGCTAGAAAATTACTATTTTTCCCTCACAACCTCAAAAATCCTTATTTTCCCCTTAAAATTAGGCCCTCAATAAATTCTAGAAATTTCTCCCGTCATCCAAACAACCTCAAATCGGGATCTATGTCTTCCTATAAAAACCCTAAGAAACAAAAAATACCAAGAATTCAAACAACCCTTAAAATCCCAATATTTCCCCAAACCCTCAAGAGACAATTTAACACATACCTAACCTATGGTGAGCTCCTGGGAACTCTCTTGAAATCCAAATCACTCACGGTTAAGCTCATTTTCTCAGATTTTTTGAGATCTTCAAAAAACTCACTAATAGACAGGCCCATTCAAATACTCAACACAACCCAATTATTCATTTCTTCACAAGTCCAAGCTGCATTTTTTTTGCCAAGTGACCTTCACTTGTGAGCCCTCCGGGAACTCTCTAGAAATCAGATTGTTAGTCCATCAGGTCTTGTGTTCTCGAGATTCAGAGGCTGAAAATATCCAATGACCTCCATTTTTCCAACTAGAATTTAGTAAAAACCTGTCTCAATTCTGCTGAAGATTTGGTCCAATACAAGAAAAAATTATGAGTAAAGATTTCCTATGGGATCGATAAATATTGACTTATGAAGTTGTGCCATCCATCTAAGACAACTTTAGAAATTGTCATGGCCTTTACCCTTTTTTTTTTTTTTTCATTGCTTAGTAAATTGTTCAAAACTTTCAAAATGAACACTTTTCGATACGGAAACCTTTCGAAAGAGTCAAATCACATGTGATGCAGTATTCTTTTAAAACTAATACACTTCTCAAAATACTTTTTGGTATGTAAAACTGATCCAAAACTTCCAAAACATTCTTTTCAATACTTTTCAAAACAAAACAAATCTATGAGACATAAGGTATGTCAAATAGGTATATAATCGAATGCTTTCAATTTGAAAATGAAATCCAATAATCTTTAATTCAATGAATTACTTGACCCATCTAAAGCTCATAATAAGAGTAAATTACTTAGTGAAACTAAACTTAGAATTTAAAGCTTCATAAAATTTGTACATGATTTTGAAGCTCAAACATTTAGAATGCAAGGAAGCTATTGACCTTTATAATGTGATATCGATACAATGATTAGGAATCCACAACAATAAGATAAATCCAAAACATTGTTAAGGAGATCAGTTTTATTAAGTTTCAATCAAAGAAATTAAAGACAATATGTAATCCATAACTAAACCAATTAAACCAATCACACTTGATCATATTACAATGGGATTCAATAGATTATATTATTTTCTCCAAATTTTGCATATATGTAAACATAAATTCAATGGATCTATATTGAAGGATTTAGATGTATATTTTAACAAATCACTTGAATTTTGAAGGGATCTATTGATTTCGAAAGATTAGGCATAATTCAAATAGAATCACTTGATAACATTGAAGAATCACTTTAGAAACACATGGATCTTAAGATTTAGTAAGGAAAAATATAAATAGATCATATGAAATTGAATCAAATCAAATTAGATCTATAGATCACAAGAGAATCACTTGTAGTCAAAGCACAAAACTAAGATTCAATGATCTATGGCATTAGGAATGCGATAATTCATCAAACAAAACTTAATTACTTTCCAATGGATGAGATTCACATAAATTCATTTGAAATTCTTGAAAGAGACTTAAGGATACACATAGATCTACGATCAATCAAATTTCTTCAAAATTTTTGTAGAGATTTCACTTTAAAACAATGGATCTATGATCCTAGGAACGAAACATGTGCATGTTCAACATAATTACTTACTTATTCTAAGATAAATAGGATCAATCAATCAAAAATGATTTCAATCAAAATGGACTTACGGATCAATTGATAATTCACAATGCTCAATGCAAAACATTTGAAATCCTATGGATTTAAGATCCTATGAATGAAAACAAGTTGCATATGATGCATAATTACTTATTATGATGAAATTTTTTGTCTCTTCTTTTTCAATTCTCCCTCATTTCTCTCCTTTAGTCTCTTTATAATGTTTTTAGATCCAAATTGGACAATTTTGGGGTTTTGTTTTGTTACAAGCAAATCCCAACTCATAGGAATGAGAAATTCTATATTTTTGGGTCTTTTTATTTTTATTTTCTAGATTCCCGAGTTTGGACCGCTCCCAAAAATTTCGAACGCTAACTCCAAGTTCAGCTGTTTCAAAAATTTTGGAGCATTTAAACTCCACTTTTAAAAGACTTTTATGCCCACTGAGATTCTCGAGCACTCCAAAAAAATCTTGAGCATACTCAACTAGTTTATTTATTTTAATTCTCTTGATTCTTTCTTGCCCTGTGACTTTTCCCAAATTCTATGCACACTCCTATATCATGTTAAGACTTTCAATTTGGATCTTAATTGCTTGTCACCATGCTTCAGTTCCTCATTACCTTACTTAAAGTAGGTTAGACAAATGCGGGGTATTACAACGTGTCAGCCTATAGCGTACTCAGAAAGAATTACACACTTTTTCGTAATTTTAATTCAAAGTTTATTTTCTCAAATAAATAAATAAATACATTTTTTTCCCTCTTTTTATATTATTAGAGTCATTCGTGATCTTCTATGCCCACAGTCTGTGTAGTTTGCACATCGGCTGACACATGGTGTTTGTTTAAATTTAGCGCTATGTTTTTATCTTCATTTTTAATAGAATTATTTTTTTTACTCTTTTAACCGTATAAACACCACATGTCAGCATAAGGTATGTGCAATTCTGCCGCAACACAGTCTGTAGTGTAGACACATAGGATCCGGGCCACAGTGGGCCGTAATGGAATACGAAAGACCTACTCCATCTTCTCTTCTTGAGATTGGAAACTCAATGGGACTTCAGTCCAATTTAACCATTCCTAACAACTGGACGAGGGAAGCTTAGGTTGCAAGGCAAGCAAGAAAATTGTTGTTATCGCATGTCAAGAGCGATATTTTTTTGGTAGAAGCCAAGAGGGTTAGTGGGTGACGACAGATGTTCTGTCCAAGATTTGCCGTCCAGGATGGTGTCCTGTACAGAACATCTTTTCAGTTAGTGGCTACAAGTTAAAAGATTAGTTTCCACGAAGAAAATGGTACGATTTTCTCTTTTATATTCTTTTTCAAATCGTGTGTTTGCATTGGCTCCGAATTTTTCTCCAGTGTAATTGGAGAACTATCTCGCCACTATCAATCTATGTGGGACAGCATGTCTGATAATGGTTGTCTAGTAAATGTACACAGGTAAATGAGGGTAATTTAATAAGTACACAGTAAATAGATATTTGTGTGTTTATCAAAGTAGCCTCTTGTGAGGCACCCTTTTATGTGCTGGATAGGTTCTGGTTTGATTGCTCTCCATTGAGGCTGGATATAATTTGGGAGCCTTTGGTTGGAGAGCTTTCCTTGTCCCCGACTTAGAATCTAATGAATTTTCGTAAGGCTGTGTCTGGTTGTCCGGATTTGGGCTAAATCTGGTGGCCAAATCCGGTGGATTCCATTGATTTGACAGATTCCACACATCTGATTGGTTGGATTAGAAACCTATCGATTTATGTGCAAATCCAATGGAATCCATCTCTTTGTATTTTTTTTATTTTCCTTTTCCATCTTAGAAGGTCAGATTTCTGACCAAATCTGGTGGAAACTCCTCCTTGTTATGTTTTCCATTTATCTCTTGTGGATTCCAAAAAAATTGTTTTTTATTTCTTCGCAATCAAATCCCAAATAAGATTATTGTATTGCATTTAATTCCTTTTATAATCCTTTTTAATCCCTTGTACTTTTTGGATTCTCATATTCCTTTTCTAATCCACCCAAATTTGGACATCCAGACGGAGCCTAAATGGTAGACTGAAGATTCTAATATAATACATACTGATTAGATGTTGTAAATGGTAGACCTGGGAATCTAGGATATGTAGGCAATAAAGATAAAGCAAATATCATACTGTTTAGATGTTGTAAATCAATGTTCTAATACATAGTTGCAGCCCAAATCATAGAAAAAAAATCAAGTATCTAGCAAACCTAAAAAATTGAAAAATTGTGATGTATAGAAACATGAAACATAAGCAAATTAGGAGAACTTATTGATTTAGAGTCTAGGAGTGTAATCCTTGTCCTTATAGTGATTTGTCGGACCATCTCAGTGCAGTATAGTGCTCTATGACATCCACCTTTAGGAAGACACCAAATATTTCAAGTATACCACACTAGCACAAGGAGCCTATAAGCAACAAGATCGGTTATTCAATGTGTATGTAATCAAAATCATCAACAAATTAATGAAATATAAGAGAAGGAAATCATAAGAAACTATAATCAGAGGGAAGTGCACTCTTTGGTTTCAAAATTCCATCTTTGAAGCATGTATACATCTCCTCTATATGTACCTTCTCTCTTCTCCACATCTCATCCCTCATACATTTCTCAAAGATCTTGCCATCCTCTCTCTCTCTCTCATGAATCTGTTGCCATCATAATCAGTGTTTTTTTGTGTAGGAAACATCCAATTATACACCATACCATGCGTTGGCTGCCCTTTTGGGTTGCTGCAACGTCTAAAGAAGAATACAAATATATAATAAAGCCTGGTTAAGATTCCCAAAACACATATATAGAATACAAGTAAAGAAGAAAATAGATATCCCCATTAATTCCATATATTGAAAGATTAATTTTGAATCTTTCTTTAAATAAAATAAAACAATTCTCCATAAGATTTGAAATTGAAATCAAATTGAAGTAATATAAAAATCATTTATATAAACACATATAAATCATACATATAACACAATAGAAAAATAGAATTGTAACAAAAGTCATTTTTTAACTGCATCCATTAATGGACTTCTTTCCTTTCTTAACAAGCTTCTTTTAATGGGCTTCTCCAAAAGAAAAATAAAGAAGTAAACAATATAGTGTGATGAGTGTACACACACACACACACACACACACACACACACACACATACCATGACACGATTTAACTTGGCTTAGTTCAGGTTGGTCGACGCATGCACGTGATGTAATCAAACAACCTCAACAAAGTCTTTCTCTCTCCATGGGTCTCTACCATTAAAGTTCTTGTTTTTACTTATATAGTGAAAGAATTTCTTCTTCACTTCTAATATAGGACTAAACATTTCACATACAAAGAGAAAATGAGTTTAATTGATTCATTTAAATTAAAGTAAAATTTCAATTCCCTCCAATCACATAAGTTGGGGTACTATCGCATATAGCTCACGATTAGGCTATCAACCCCATCCGTCTTGATGTTTCATACTAACTTTTTATTATGTGGTTTCATTAGAGGATTAGCCAAATTTCCTTCTAACCTTATAAAATTCAATGATATAATATCATTGTTTAACATTCTTCTCACTATATATATGTGTGTGTGTGTGTGTGTGTATTTTTTCTATTGTATGTATTATTTTTATTTGTAGCTATAGTCACACGGTTATCACAATGTATTGAGACTTACTAGATTGGCTTATTCCATTGTGGAATATCTATTGAGAGGTTTCTTAATACTCTGCTTCAATTCCCACCTTTTTCAATGTAATGAATTCAACTTTCATTGTTGATGCTTCACAAATTTACTTGGGTTGTGCTTGGATTTGTGGATTTAGAGGACAAAATTATTATTTCTACAACCCAATTCTAATTCCATTGTTTGGATGGGGTATAACTAGAATTTATCAATTCCCCAAGGAATTTAAGCATTGAATTGAGGGGCCAATTCTGCAGGAACAAAGTCTTTAGGGGATGCCGGTAATTTCCTATTTCCACACGGCAAAGCGATGCAACATCGTCTTCAACTTAGGGCTTTACTCGCAACAACCCATAGAGACCAATTTTGTTCGGTGAAGCTACTTCCATTGTCTTCAACTTAGGCCTTCACTCTCTTTTGATATCCATATAGGTTATTTCTTCTTATTCCTTTTGTTTTTTACAAGTAAAAAACCCAACATAGCGTCCTTCCTATTTCTCTTCAACTCTCTCCAAATCAGTTGTTGTCCTCCACAGATTCAACACGTATATATCATCTAGTATTAACTTTAAAGATTAAGTAAATCTAGAAAAAAATTATGGATTCAAGAATTAGGTTGAGGTTAATCAATTGGTTATGTTTGCTTTCCGAGCCGAGACATTTTGCCCTTCTTCCAACTTCAGCAACTTTCTCATGTCATGTGAACGACAACCAAATTTCTCTCTCTCTCCCTCTCCTCTCTCTCTCTCTCATTTCTTTGAGCATCTCTTCTCTCTCTATGACTGTCTTGTCACGTCCCTTTATTTCTCTAATCATCTTTTCTCTCTCCATCGTTCTTAAGAATTTCGAAGCTGCTTCTTACAAACTAGAAAATTCATGTGCATTCAACAATCGTCAAACCTTGATCTCCCTTTTTTCCACAATGATGGCTAGTGCAATGACCATTCACAAAATCCTCTGCTAAAGGGATGAACCTTACTTTCAACATGAAGACTAACGTCAGCAAATTATTGAAGGTGATATTCATGGTTAAATTCTGTTGGTAACTCGTTCATCATGGTGGTAGATTTTTTATTTTTATTTTTTGATTAATCATGGTGGTAAATTTAAGAGTACCAATTTCAATTTCAAGCATCTTTTGCTGAGAATTCCGTTGGAGTTATAATTTATAGTGGGTTTAGAAATAGTCCCCTTTGGAGAAAATCTCTCTCTCTCTCTCTCTCTCTCATTTTAAGCAGTTACCGAAATTTCAAAGTTACTTTCTTTACACCTTGTTACCTTATTTTAAGATGCTCTTAATTCAGCCCATTCATCCAAATAGTGAAATTCTAAATCTATAGAATTTATTTCTATGTATTTCAATTTTGTAGAGTTGAATTTTATGGGTTCATTTCAATTTCATGAATCCAAATGCAACCTTAGTAGATTTCTAAGAAATAGCACCACCACTAAGTGTAAACACATATCTACTTGTTAACTTAGTATATAATATATTAGATATCTCATTTGCATCACAATATCATTTAATTATTGTATGTGTACCGTTATAACACAAATTGTAGTCTATTATACCCTTTTATATATTTAAATAATTTGACTATTGTAGACCAATGCATTATTTTTGGATTGTAGGTATATCTACTAAATCTACCCACTACACACGTTATGTTAGGATGGGTATAATTTGACAAATGTGTCAAATTTTTTATTCCTCTATCATACTTTATTTGAGCTATTGGATTGCCTATTTTTTTAGATGTATGCTAGAATAATATGGTGTGGCTACTATATCACTTCATAGGATTTGAATTTTCTTAATATTTTATCTATGTAGTGTGGTTGATTTAACAATAGATTACTAAAAGTTCTTAAAATTTTAATTCTTAAGATTACATGTGTCTTTCTTAAATATTTCTTTTGGATGAGAAAATTTTCTTTGTAAATTTAACTATTACTAAACTTGTCCCAAATATTAACATATCATCTACATACAAATGGATGATCACTCAAATTCTTCAGAAAATTACTATGTATGCATCTATTTAATTCATTTATTATATATCCATTTGATAATAATATTGTATCAAACTTTTTATACCATTGTTTAGACGCTTGTTTAAACCCCGTATAGAGACTTTACTAGTTTAGACACTTTGTGTTTTTGTCTTGGTATAATGTAACATTCAGGCATAGTACAAAAAATATATATATATATATAACATTCAGGCTATTTCATATAAATTTGTTTATCTAAATCCCCATTTAGAAATACTATTTAACATCCATTTAATGTACTGTTGTGATTCTTTCAACTATGACAAACAACACTCTTATTGTTGTGATTCTTACTACAAGAGCAAATGTATCAAAAGAGTTGATACATTCTTCTTGTTCACATACTAAGGTTACTAATTTAGCCTTAAATTTAATTATTTGTACCATTTGTTTTGAATTTCTTTCCGCATACCCATTTGCAACCATTATTGTTGTGATTCTTACTACAAGAGCATATGTATCAAAATAATTGATACCTTGTTCTTATTCGCATGCTAAGGTTACTAATTTAGCTTTAAATTTAACTATTTGTACCATTTGCTTTGAATTTCTGTCCACATACCCATTTGCAACCATAGGCTTGATACCTTTAGATAATTCTACTAATTCCCAAGTATGTTAAACAATGATAATGTTATAATTAAGTAATATCAAATATAGTTTAAATGTTGCAATAAACAAATATCACTAATGTTTATCACTTGTAGGTATTGTACCACAAACCTAGGTTTATACACATATATCACTTGTAGAATTTTACAAGAGAATTATCTATGCAATATAACTACTATAGAATACTACACTTACAATATCTAAAGAACAAACAATACTTATAGTATGCTACAATTGAATTTAACTGTCAATTAAATTATATGTATAAAAATATAAAATGAAGTATATATCATTTAATTTCTGTAGTAATTGATTTAATAAACAATAAAATGTAAAAGTTAGAGAAAGATTATAAGTTTATGTTGAGGTGTGGCAGCAAACAGTCCTTGACGGTATTCACCTCCTTTTTTGTTGCGACAGAGGAATTCCGGCGACCGTCCCAGGATTCACTAACACTAATCTTCTTGGACCTCATAAACTATGAGAAGAACAACAATAAAATGGTGATATATGTAGTTTTGACTTGAGCAAAAATAAAGATAAGAATATTTATAAAAAACAGAAAGAATCTCAAAGAAGCTTATAGAAGAGTCTTTCTTTAATGGACATCCATTAATGGGTTTCTTTCCTTTTTTAATGATCTTTTTTTTATGGGTTTTTTCATAAGAAATAAATATTAATATAGTGTGATGAGTGTACACACACACACACACCACATCACGCCATGGCACGAATAGACATATGTTCATATTCACTTTAATGGACATGGATATGAACCAAATTTGGATAATAATTGAATACTTGCATCTCTAACCCTTACACTTTATAACGAATTTTGGATATTTGTTACAATCATGAAGGTTTTGCTTAACATAATGGGTAATCTTCAAAGAAAAAAAAAGTTAGCTATTTATTATAGATTTGAAAGGCACTCTTATAATCACTCTTTTATCTGTATCTTTTTCACATGTCTCATAAGCTGATTAAGCTCTCATGTTTTACCCCTAAAAAGTGTAAATCACTTTTTTGACATCATGTGTGCACCTCTGCATATGGGCAAACCTTACGCGTCAATTAAGGAGAACACCCAATCTACACCAACAATTCACACGTCTCTTAAGCTCTTCACATGCCCCTATGATTTGGTGTGCTCCCTTAATGAATGCCTAAGGTTGCTCTCCATGTAGGGGCAAAGACAGAGTCAAAAAAATGAAAATCACACCCCCAAAAAAGTGTAAATCACTTCTTCAACTTTGCGTGTCTGCCCCTGCATGCGGGTGACCTTAGGTGTTTGTTAAGGGGCACACCAAATTTGCATCACTTCACATGATCACTAGAATGATCTCCACCATGCATTCAATTTCCTCAACTTCATCATTATCCCTTTAATCAAACATTCAAAAGTCCGTTATTCCATGTCCACGATTCTTAATTTGCAGTGTTGGCGATCAATTGAAGGCAACTCTCTATTTTTCTCTCTAAGTTAGGATTTGTGGGTCTGCAAGACATGGGTTTTAGTTTCACTAGATAGGAGGTTTGAGAGTGTTAACAGAGGAGAGTAGTTTGGCTCATAGTTTTGCGAACCGGACCGGGCATCAAACCAGTAAGGTGGACAGTTAAGGTCTAACCGGGTTTGACCATCGGTTAACATGATCTAACCACGGTTCACTTCATATAAGTCAAATGTAATAAAATACCAAAAAAATAAAAACATTCATAATACATTAGAAGGCTTATGGCTGTGTTTTTAATTTTTAGACATACGAACAAATGTAATAAAATACCAGAAAATAAAAACAATTCAAAGAAAGTAGGATTGGAATTTCAAAAGACACATTTCTAATTTTTTCTTCTTAATTTGTTAAAATAAAATAAAACCAATTGATTTTATTAGAACCAGGTTTTAAAAACACCGGCTGGTTTTCATTGGTAAAGGTTTTACCAGTTATATGCATTTTTTGGCAGATTATGGTTTCCAGCTTCTATAGAACTGTTTAGGGTGTCTGATCAGGTCTGGATCGGATCGCATCACCCAGTCTGGTCTGGTTTTCAAAACTATGGCTTAGACCTTTGAACATATAACTAATGTAATTTTATTCGTATTTTGAGGCCATTGTTTAACGAAAATAGAAGATTGTGGGCGTAAAATTCTGAAGAAATGTTGCAACAGAATCTTAAAAGAAAATTTTATATTTATATTTATAGTACCAGTTAGATTTTTGTGATCCTAATCTTTTTTATCACAACCATTACATCATAGCTATAATAACTATGCATATATGGCTTTATATTGTATGTTTTCAATGATCACTGTCTCATATATATTTCAGATTGAAGGGCAGTCTTTCCCCTCTTCCTCTGGTTTTGAGTTGAAACAGGCTCTCATGTCAATTTCAGGCATTAGTCATGGAAGTTAGAGATGAAACAAATGCCATCAAACTAGAGCTAAAGGTAATCTTTTGCATATCTGTTCTGTAACTGATTTGAGTTTCATTCGATAAATGTATTCTATTTGCTCAATTTTCTTTTGGTTAGGGCCATTAGATCAGACATAAGACCTTTTTCAGGTTAAAAAAAGATCTGTTACACCTAAAATGGTAAGTTCTTCCATGTCCCCTCACCACAGGCTGACACTATTTGAATTTGGTATACGAGAAAATGTTTTTTTTTTTTTTTTTTTTTTTTTTTTGTAAAAAATGAAAAGTTAATTTGTAAACTTTTTTTTTTTT